>JAQGBY010000871.1:0-35556 GCA_034698785.1 Mycogona germanica
ATCAGACTTTATCTCACGATATTATAATATTTTATTTAAACATCTTGTGTGCAGCCATTTATTTACAAACACTTACACAAACCCAGGTCGTACTGTGCAGGTACCCGATCGAAGGCGTCATCGATTACTCTGTATACACGTATATCATGACATGACGTATATATTTTGGAGTGGACGTTGGCTGCTGGCTATAAATTCTTACCGACTTCCGACATCTTTAATGCATATCCATTTTCTTCCCCCCATCCTCCCAACTACAGGAAGCGGTGCAAATGGCGGTAGAGATTGGTGAAAGGTGCGTAAACACTGGAGGGGGAGGAAAGGTATGCAAACATTTTACTAGCTAGGGGAGAGAATCAGAGAAAGAAAATCAGAAAGGTCCACTGTACGGGGGATCATGGGTTTGACCAAGACATAGGGTTTACTTTTACTGCGATCAAACCAAACATATATTCATTCTTGTCATTCGGTATCTCATAAGCACATTGCTTTAAGTTAACTGGTCCATGATCTGACTCAGGTGTTGGTTTTCTTTGCTGTGCTGCATTACTAGTTCTGGCAATCATTTCCGACTGATTCTCTGAAACGCCACCGGACACCGATATTGCTGGTTGTGCAATTAAGACATATCGGAGAGAGGAAGATATATTTTTGAGATTGATTGACTTCCTCGATCGTCTGCAAAAAAAACATGTAATTGTTATTGGCTAAATCTAGTCTTGCTCGATCACATTGCTGATGATTTACTTTGCTCTTAATCAATAGCTATTTAAATTCATTGTATAGCTACCCTCGGAGAAAAAAAGATGAATTTTCATCTCAAGTGAAATATCCGATCCACACTAAATGCGACTGTTCGCCGTCTGGCGGCAGTTTGATGGAATGATGGCAGGAGGCCTAAAGTACCGATGTCCTATTCGTTAACATGAAGGTTAGTATTCAAAGAGATGTCGTATTTTTCGCCTGCATCTTTGCACCTGGATGTATCAGCTGAAAAGAAACGTTTCATCAGTTGCTCACTAGTGGCGACACAAGTAGCACCACAGTAAAACAATGGTGGACTCCGTGAGCGAATTTGTCGTGCTTTTTTCCAGACGTCTGACTCTGGTTCAAGGCTCTGATTCTAGTCCTTTAAGTTTTTCCTTTGATGTTTCATCGCTCTATTGGACAGTTGCCTGTGGGGCATCCTAGGTTTTCCTCTCTGCCAACAAATGTCACCGGTGCGCCGGCTTAATGAACTCGAAAGGGGAAGGGCGGAGGGTTACAATTCGCGTATCGAGACAGGAGGGAAAAAAGAAAATGTGGTATTCCTCGCTCACACTCTATTGACTTTGTCGTGGAAAATTACTTTTCCACTGGCTTGATTGGACGACTCTCCCCCGCGATCGATGTCTCTCAGTGGAAAGGGAAAGATCGGAATCTTTCTCTGACGAGTTTTCGATTTTATTCCCCCACCCAATATCTTGTGGATGTCTTCTGAGGATTTGTTTGCTTTTGCATTGTCTCTCGTTGAGTTGCCCCTCTCTCGTGTATTAGTGGGTAGCTAAATAACGTATTTTCTGATAGGGGCTGCTATTCTATAGACAAGAAATTCGTGGCCAATGTTTTTGGCCAATGGCCTCTGAAGATTCTATGAGTTTGGGCGCTGCTCTAAATCATGGTCGTTATCTGGCCGCTATTTAGCAGGTTTCTTTAGTCGCTGCAAAATACACTTTGTCAGCGAAATCTCAATTCATCTTTATAAATAAGCTTTTTTCATTTTGTCATGAATTGAAAAAGAATGACTAGATTTCCATTTATTTAGCATTGTTCTTGTTGAATTTCTAAAATACTCGTACATGGAAGAATAAATGTTGTCTTTGCAAAAATGTTGGAATGGAATTTTGAAGGAGGTTTCACATTAAATTGGAATGGGTTTGAAAGAGAACTAAACGAAAGACAATCGGAGAGACGAACATTATTATAATTCCAATTGACAACCTTTTCCTTTTTTATTATCCACCCCGTATATTGATTTCCTTTGGCTATCCTAATCGAATTTGACCGTTTTGCCAGAACATTTTTGTTCTGGCAGGACAGTATATTTTTGTTAATGGATTTGTTGATTTACCTACTATGCAATTATGTTATCTGTTCACATTTGTCTGGCCATTGGTTCACGAACGTAGGGTTGATAACTTTTAGCTAATTTAGACCTACAAAAACAATGACACGCCCAATAAATGAATAAAGTGGCATGGCAAAATACATACTCTTTTACACCTGAGTAGCATAATCATTGTATCTGAATCCAGCAAAATCAATTCTAATTTAGACATATGGATTTTTGTTTCTGTTGTTCTTTGTAACAAAACGTTGACAGCGCGCATACGCAAAATTAGAACTGATAAAGAGTTGCGCATCGTTACGTTGTTGATTAAAATAAATATTTGAAAGTTGAATAGAGATGGCTTCGAATAACTGGATGACGCCAGTTATTCCATCAAACAATGTAATGTACCTTGCTTTTCGTCCCATCGCCCTTATCGCCCGTCTCCTGGCTTTTTTCCCCTCGTCCAATATTTGGAGTGCAACCTGTCCCGAGGAGTCTGACCAGCATTCAGTTAGCCTGTACCTGCAATACGGCTACTCTGTCGTCTTTACGGTGGCCTATGTTGTAGATGCGCTCGGCTATATGCTGTACGAGGTGTTCGGATACATGGTCGTCGATTGGCAAGATTACGTGATTCGCAAGGCGATTTTTTACCCATGTAAATTTTACGTCTTCTTCGAGTTTGTCTCGCGGGCCAAATTATATGTTGCCCTCTTTCGGCAGTGGGACCGGGAGTTCTGCCATCTTGTACCACCCCGAGCCCAGTGCCGCCTAGTGTGGACTGGCCGAATCCTGGCCGTGCTGATGGTGGCGATGATTTCCAGACACGTTTACGTCATACTCTATGCCTCGGTGACATTTCCGCAGACAGATTACCCCTTGGTTGTCCAGTTTTTGGCCATTCTGGAGCAGATTGTAGGGCTCCACGAATTATTCGGTATGGTCTTTGTCAACTTTGCAGCTGCCATGATGTACAACGTCCTGGGGACGGCCTTCGAGGAGGTGGGCCGGGGCATCGGTATCGCTCTAAAAGGCCGGCGACCCTATCGGTCCCACCGGTTGAAGAATCTTCGCTTAGCTCACCGGAAGTTGGCCGACTTGACCTTGACTGCCAACCGGCTCTGCTCTCCAAGCACGCTGTTCATTTTCGCCTTCAGCATGATTCGACTTAGCCAGGACCTGCTCGTGGGTGCGGTCGCCAAAGCCATCTTTGAGAAGCCCACAGCCTACAGCATGTTCGTGTTTCTGCATTATAGTATAGTAACGTTGGTTGTTTTTGGTATCCACTGTCACTTTGCTCATCAGCTGACAGATAAAGTAAGTTCAGCGTCTTTGATGCGGTAGTTTATTTACCTATATGACTGCTAATGACACTTCAATCATAAATAAGTTTCTATATATCACATTATATTCTTGAAGATATGTTCTTGAACGTTTGCTGAGTTCGCCATCTTTCCATGTCATTTTCGGATGTTCCGTCAGATATGTGAACCCTACGCTGATACAAGTCTATCATATCCCCCCGAAATGTTGGGGCACATGTTCCGGATATGTGTACCTGTAATGCGGAAGTTATCGGGACACCAGATGCAGCTGTATGTAACGCATTGGAAATGACAATACAAATCATGCAATAAATAGAAAGACCGCTCGCATGGTATTCTGGGTCATCATGGAAATTATTTAACTTAAATTAACCAACTCCACCGCAGCAGATCGTAGCTTATCATCTTCACTGTGATCCATAAAAAGCTCTCCAAATAAAAAATATCACAACTTCGTGAAAAATGCTTTCATTTAAATGAAATGTCGCAGTGTTCTACTTAGTTACTTATTGCTCTATGTAGCTACTTATTGTTCTATGTAGGGGCCAAATATCATTTAAATTAAGCACGAAAAGGAAATTTTTTCACGAAAATTTAATCACTAAAATACTGATATTGTCTTTGGCGTGCTCTTTTTTTTATGGATCTAAGATCTTTTTTATGGATGCATATTTAATTAAGGTTATGGACTGTAGATGAGTGCGTGGTTAATAATGTCACTGAAATTGTGTGTAAAGTTAGTATGTATAAAAAATTAGTTATTTTATCGTCTACAGGCCAGCTGTGGACTCGATCACATTTATAGAGCATCTCTGCTTGGCATGACATCGGATCACCGAAATCAAGTAATGAGCCACTCGTTACGCGTCTTAAAAATATAATATTCTCATTGCCACCACCTCAAAAAATCTTTATTCCCGTTTAATTTAATTCATTATTCTTCGGTCACTGTCGTGTTCATTTGACATAGGAAACTTACATTTCTGAATTTGTCACCATTCCGATTTTTAACATTTCTTGCCAAATAACTGAATTATTTTTCAGTTAGATTTGTTGGAACAATATTTGACAATGAGCCCAGTCACAGTGAGTGCCTCAAATTTCGTGGACGTAAACCATCATCTGTTTCTAAAAGTAAGTAATATTGTAAAATATTTTTTTAAAAAAACATTGAGCAATAATTCTTGAAATAATATATCTTCCGTCGCGAAATAAAAATTTATATTATCACTATGGTCTTTTCAGATTTTATTTGACTTATTTTCATTTGGTGTGATCTGGATTCAGCTGGATATTGACTACAGAATAACCAATGGGTGAATACTTTCACTTGACAATTTGTTCAACCGTCTATCTAAAACCTTTACACGATATACCCCCATCATTCCACATTTAAATTTGGTCTAGCACATGTGAGTTTTAAATTTACTGTTTCTTGATCCGCGCATGACACATTAGTGTTTGATGATTAGTTGTTTCAGATATGTTGTAATTCGGCTGGGTGCTCTGTCAAAGTTATTTATAACCGTACTTGGTTGTGTAACATTAAACTATTTCGTAAATAAATTAATATTTTCCTCCTTCTGTCATTCAATTATTTTCATATCTTATTGTACATGCACTGCTGCTATAATTAAATTTTCCAATTGAGACAAAATCGGGGGAAAGAGCAATGTAGAAGATGCAGAATCTCTCTACGAGTTCCAACATTTAGATGCATCGACATTGCACATGGCCTGAGAACTGTAATGGCCTCTTCAAATTGTGTATGCCGTTAGAAAGGCGCTTTCATTTATCCTCTTCACCACCATTCACCAGGTAGCTTTCTGAGGAATGATATATGCTTATTATTTTTTGTATATTTCCAATGTAAATCATTATTTTACTTTAATTTGTATTAGGAATTTGTATAACTCTATATTAGGAAATGCCGTGAATACTATAATTCTTGCGTTGCAGAACGAATAATCGAATATTGACATTGATTTTATATATTTTATTGAGTGTGTATCAACACATTTGAGTTGGTATCAATGGACAAACAATTCGGAATACCACCAAGGAGCCCCACTTAAAGTGCTTTCACTTTTCAAAAAATTCATTACAAAAATCTACCAATCACATGATTGGCTAGAACAGAGTCCGTATGTATATATCATTAGCCACCCGAATTTGCAGTACCGGTAGTTCTTTCTTTTCACCGATTGTCCTTGAGACAAGCTTAATTATGCACATATTAATCACATGATTGGCTAGAACAGAGTCCGTATGTATATATCATTAGCCGCCCGAATTTGCAGTACCGGTAGTTCTTTCTTTTCACCGATTGTCCTTGAGACAAGCTTAATTATGCACATATTAATATTATATTACCCGATCGTAGTGAACAGGTGCATTTTCGTTTTTCGAATTTTTTAATCAATGTGCAGAGCCCGTGCCCAATTAGCCCAACAACATGCGAGCGTGTTTATTGAATTAAGATTGACAATATGTATGGAGAGTAACAAGATATTGTAATAATCACGTTTAATTCAGATGAATGGGACAGTCGAGCGAAGGGGGCAATTTATGTAGTGCTCCTATACTTTGTAAATGGTTGCTTGAAACATTCAAATTAACCGACCAATAAAATTGGTTTTGGCATTGAATTTGGGTTTAAATTGTTTAGAGTCATAATACCCCTCCCCTGTCCCCTGTGTCCTCTCACAGTGCCTAAGCACCAAGAGGGGTACTTGCAAAAAAAATTACAAGCGGCATAAAAAAGAAGGAATAAAAATGTAAACTGCAAAACCAAGATTTGCTGAGTGTATTTTTGTAGAATAGCCCATTCAAAATAATGGAACATTATTTTCTTTTCAGTAGTCTATGTAATTGAGACGGCGTTTTTTGTTATCAAAATTATGCGAATGTATGTTTTTGCCCGTGGTGTGGTGCTCCTCTGAGCGTCGCCCGCAAGAGCGCTCCGGCGCCGAGTAGGTAAAAACGCCAGCGACGATCCCGCTCCCCGCGCGCCGCGTGCTGCTCCGCGCCTAGTAGCGTTCCTAGCGCGTGGCTTCCCATCGATGACGAGGTGGCCGAGTGGTTAAGGCGTTGGACTGCTAATCCAATGGGCTCTGCCCGCGTGAGTTCGAATCTCATCCTCGTCGACATTACTTTTTTCTTTCGCTCTTGCACGCCGAGTCTCGTAAAACTCACCCAAATTAACTTAGAGCGTTCTGGTGCTTCTGTTTTTGCTATTCTTTTACGTGTTATTCTGGACGTCATGTTTTTCTACCCGTTTTGGTTGGATTCGTTACTTTTGCATCTTTTCTGATAAATTTCCTTGCATAAAATGTGCTAAGAAGTTTGGGCGAGTGTAATGGTGTGGTGACGAGGTGGCCGAGTGGTTAAGGCGTTGGACTGCTAATCCAATGGGCTCTGCCCGCGTGAGTTCGAATCTCATCCTCGTCGATATTAATTTTATTTGATTTGGTTTGACGTTTCTGCGCGCAGTGTCTCGGAAAATCCACCAATTTAACTTGGAGTTTTCTGTTGTTTCTGTTTTTGTTCTTTTATTTGTATTTTTCTACCTATTTTTGGTTGGATTCGTTGCTTTTGTAACTTTTCTGATAATTTCCTTGCATAAAAAAAAGTAAGCTAAGAAGTTTGGGGGTGCGCGTGGGTATCATGACGAGGTGGCCGAGTGGTTAAGGCGTTGGACTGCTAATCCAATGGGCTCTGCCCGCGTGAGTTCGAATCTCATCCTCGTCGACATTTTTTTTCCTTTTGTTTGACGTTGTTGCTCGCCATGTGTCTGAAAAATCACCTAAACCAACTTTAGGTTTTTTTGCAGGTTCTGCTTTATTGTGTTTTTGTGCCAATATTGGATTATTTCTGGGATTTGCAGGTTTGTAAATAAAAATATGACCGAGAGACTCGCCGCCAATGATTTGGATTTGACTGCGGATTGTAAATGTGGGTGTTCACATATGCATTTCGCACGCCTTCTATCTGAATGGAGGTAAAATGTTACATTAGTTCAATGGCATTAGCATCCAATCATTAAGCATGTGATCATTTAAAATGTATATTTCTTCAGAATAATCCGCTGGTGATGGTGTGCTGGGCCCAGTGAATACTGAACTTAATGAAATATGGTTGAAATCAATTGTTTTAAAGTATCTTTATTTTATTTATCGTGGGAAATTAGTTTCCACCGGTTGAGGGCGCTTGATGTGTCAGATAGTTTGATGTACAGGCATTTCCGTTTCCAAAAACTAAAACAGGATTCGCGTGGCTGTTGAATTTAATTGTCGGTTACCATAGCTACAATTCAAACAGCACTGTCTCCATGTTAACTGAATTTGCGATTTTCTTTTAGTGTGTTATTGGGACCAAAGTGTCAACCATTTTTTTTCGCTGGCCAGTCAACGAGTCAACGAACGAGGCTTCTAAGAAACGTGTGTATATTTTGCATTCTCCGGTAAAAAATATTGCCCACGCACGCTTCTGTCGTATGATTTGAATATTCGGATTTGTTAAACTCGTAATTATGAGAATATGTAAGCATGTATAATAAATAAATCGAGAAAAAGCAGGTGTTATGCAGGTTCCTTTCCGGTAAGGGACGTTATGTACATTATGCGAGACACTGTTTTTTAAATAAAAAATACTTGACGTTAGGAATCGATGGAGGAGGCAATATTCCGGAACGACCCCTCCATATATGAAATCAAGTGTACGTGATTCGAATTCCTCCTCTGCATATAAAACTGCCAGCACTTATATATCGCGAAAAAGGTCGAACGTGGAGTGAATCTGTTCCAAGGAGGCGACCAATGACACTCATAGACTGCTTCGTGGCCGATATGTACTTGCGCAGAATACTGTATATCGTAGCAAAAACTTTTACCTGCGTAAAATATGCCCCCATCTACACTGTACAGCATCAGTAGATT
This sequence comes from Mycogona germanica, assembly GCA_034698785.1. Taxonomy (NCBI): domain Eukaryota; kingdom Metazoa; phylum Arthropoda; class Diplopoda; order Chordeumatida; family Chordeumatidae; genus Mycogona; species Mycogona germanica. The sequence continues at coordinate 8,355 of JAQGBY010000871.1, forward strand.
TTCTTTATAAATCTAGCTGTTATTAAATGTAATTTGAAGCCATACACGCTCGTCTCCCTGAGGGATGTTCTCAGTAAAATTACCTATGAGCGTCTTTTGTAAGTTCAATGGAATGTTTTATTTGCATGGTGCTGATAATATTTGTCACTTTTTTATTTACATGTCAATGATAATACTTAAACACACTATTCAGGTGTATGAATGTTTGGCTACATGATTAAACTATTAGGGCGGGATTATTTAATTTCTTAAATAGTTTGGGAGTTCAAAATATTGTGCGTACGTTTGTATTTACATCATATCTAAGACTGTGTGGCTGGGATGTTCAACGGAACAAATGTCAGTATTTAAATTTATTTCGGTCCACAAGGCGTTTACTCTCCAGAAGCACATTCGTTGATACGGTGTCTCAAGGATGTGTGAATTCGTGCAAGTGCGATTCAAGAAAAATACGATGCCACCTAGTGACTAATTTCTTCAGCACTTTAACGATGCTTCCGCATGACGTCTACCGCAACATCAATTGGCTTAAGTATACGAAGAAATTATCGCCTTTCCCGCGGCTACAAAAACAGTGCTTCATTACGGTGACAAAAAAATAATCGATGAGAAATTAATTCAGCCATGTTTGCTGAATTTTTAATGACTTGCCGAAAGCTTGGGCGCACACTTTTTATCGCCTCAACGTGGTTATATTTGGCGATCACAACATTAATTATAAGGCGTCCGATTTTTTTAATCTTCCTAAAAATGACGGTCATGTGGAAAACGCGATCCCACAACACGTTCTAATATAAAAAAGAGTAATTTGCACCAAACGGATAAACCATAAACAACGAATTGATGTTGGGTCTATGCGAATCACGGATTTTGTAATCACAATAACACAGGGCACCTCTATTTGTCATCCAGGTTGCGTCTATGGATCACGACGACTTCCGCTTGAGGACAGCAGCGTCACAAAAGTGGAGGGGGGGGGGAAGATTCCGATTGTTCATTCACTTGAAACAGTCGCGAGTGTGTTTTGACTGCGAGTTAGGATTTTTCTGGAAATTGTGATATTTGACGTTAGAAAAAAGAAATAAAGGGAAGAAGGGGTGGGATCATCTGATTCGATGCCAAACGTACGCCTCTTACACTTATGTCTTCACATTGTGTCTTTTCACTCTCACAGCCATCTCCCCTTTTGTTATCCCATTTCGTCGTCACTAATACAGTGATGGCACACTTTTAGACATTATACAAGTTTTCTCTTTCGATTCAGAGATTTATTAAAAACATCTTATGCATCTTAAAATATGGAATTTGTCCATCCATCACTCATCCAACATTAAGCTGCGCAACAAATCCTTCATCTTAGAATAATATTCTTACAACAATTTTTACACATAACAATCCTATATTATAAAACAGAGATTTTGATTTTCATGTCCGGAGACTAACTCTCGAACGGCTCAATGAAATTGCATAAAAATTAGCATAAATTTAGTAACCCATCACAATTCGCTAGCGACGGAATATCAGATCTCGATTTTCAATATTTTATACTAAAATAACCCTTACCAAATTCTGGATAATCTCCCTTTCGCTTCAAACTTAAAAAATGGCGTCTCCACGTCAAAAGCAGGACGTCGTCGATTTTACGAGACAACCAAATGCACCAGATAACAGTTCCAACCAAGTAAACTAGTGCTACAAATTTAGATTTTAGATGCTACAACATATTTATATTGAAACAGGTAAGGTTTATTGCTTCCTACATATTTTTAAGGTTTTGAAAAGCGACTCATTCAGAATGATTTATCTCATGAAAGTCCTGATTCAGATTAATGGATAACTTGATTGAAATTGTCATGACATTGCTGCAATGGCGATTTGGTAGGTTTGTCGCGCAACCATTTGCTCACCACTGCCCCAACCTCACTCACCAATGTTCAACCATCATCCACCCCCATTTGCGTACGGCGGCTCGGTTTTATTACTTTATCTTTTAACATCTCTCAACGAGTTTCCTCGGCATAATTATGCGACGACACGCCGAATTCCCGTTGCCATTGTTCGCTAATTAGCATTTGTTCCCGTGTGTGTGTGTGTGTGTCTTGGTCGTTTCTGCTTTCTTTCTTTATGAAGGTATATCGCGCATCAGATCGACTCTTATTCACCCACCAGCCTTTTCCCACGCCAACCCTCTCTCTCTCTCCTCGCTTTCCTATTGATTGCGTCTTTCCATCTCAGGATTTTTACACTATTCGTTGAACGCGTTGAAAACAGCTATCGTGGCACTAAACGATGAGCGAGGGTCTTTAAAAGTAAAGTTCGCTAAATATCAGATAAATGTGGGTGTAAAGCGACACTAGTGGTAGCATTACAAACTTTAAGCATAAGGGATTAGTGGACAAACACGGGGCAGAGCCATGTAAAATCGACGACGAGTTGGCGAGGCTTCATCAATAAGAATAATAAACTTAATTTTGTGAAACGTACATTAAAAGACGTCACCCATTTTTCCTTCGTCAAAACCCAAAAAAGATTTAGAAAAAATTAAGATTTCGAGACCTTACCTACAATGTGCATTGTCTTTCAATATACGTTTCACATAATTCTGTTTATTATTTTTATTTATGGAGCCTCGCCAGCTCGTCGTCGATTTTTCACGGATCTGTCCCGTGTTTGTGCACTTATGCTTAAATATCGTCGATTTTTTACATATTAAATGTCGCTGGCATCAATGGTTAGCACGTGATTCAGGTGAAACGCCATATTTTAATTTTTCTGTCGTGGAATAAACCCAAACTGTTCAACAAGGTATAGCACCTCACCAGAGTGAAGCGCTCACGAATTCGTTATATGACGTTTTGCTGGCAGATCAGGTGTCATGCTGCCCCCTATAAGGATGCAATCACTATAGGCTTTCGCTCTCTACTCGCTAGTGCCGCAATCCTCAGGGAAAATCGATATCATCCCAGCCTTTCCCTTGACTAATACTGATTCACTTTATAACCAGCAACCGGTCATTTCAATTTTAATTTAATTTTGAAAATTATTCGAGTCAATTTCGAATGGTGGAAATGTCATTTGGGGATTTTATTTCTCGGCCCATTTTATTTCAAATAATGGGAATACGAAGTATCATATATAACTTTTCTATCATGCAGTTTGAGGGGGGAAATATTGTCACAAGATGACGCTAGTTTTGGTAATTCCAGCAGGAAGGAGCGACAACTATAAGAACAGATGTTGAAATCGACATTTGTCAAATCGACATTCGACAGTATTTCCCATACCAAATTTGGTTTTGCATTTAGGACGAGCGATTTTAACGCGAATAAACGAAATGTAGAAACGAATTGACGAAATTAATTCTCTCTAACGACAAGGTTTGGCAGATTTCGGGTAGTTGCTTTTTGTCAGCAGATGGCGCCACACTCTGTAGCGCGATAAGCCCACTCGCTACTTAAGAAATGAGCATCAAGTTTCTCAATTCTAGTTTAATTTATTTGGGAACTGACTCGAGCCAATTTGGTTTGATTGAACACGATTTCGTGAAATAGTGTCCGCATATACTTACCCGAAACTTTGATTCAATGCGACTTGACCAATAGCGTATACGCGATGTCTTAAGAAGCTGGAGCATCGCGAGGCCAATGTACCTCCTATTGCTGTCCGCGTCTCAAATTGTATTAGAAACACAAGACGCGTTGTTTCGGACAAACGTACCGTTTTCACATTGGGAAAAACTCCATCGTCGATCCTATCCATAGTTTCCCTCGAAACTCCTCTGGTGTTGCAGAATATTGCACCTCACTAGATAATCATATAATCTTAACGAAAATTGTAAGTGACTATATTTATGGGGGCATTTTTTATTTTCAAAGAAACAGTCACTATCACAACCACTACAATTTATTTGCCCGATTCAAATTATCATACGAAGTGGTTTTTTTATAAGTAAGAAATACGTTTAAGACATCAAATTCATGAAATATTAAAATTATTCAGTGACGACTTTGTTAAACCAAGATACCTTATTTCAAGTATTTTGATTATTTCGTTTTTAATATATTCTTAAGATAGGCTCAGTTGATCAAAATTACAGTCACTTTAATTGTCATTAAATGAATGGATTAACATTATAGACATCAACTTTCCATTTGTTATTCCGCGCACACATTCGGTCTTTTGTTTTTGTTAATTAAAGATAGGTAAATTGGTTTCGGTTTGATTGTTGAAAATTGGTTTTCGCTTGTTATTAGAATGTTATTTGCTCGGTTTGGATTCAGATCGGTTCGATTTCGATGATCCCCAATGTGAAAGCGCTGCGTGAGATGGAGTTCATCTCGCCTCATCTCGGGAGTGTGGTTGACCGCGCCGGCCACCGGTCACTCTTGGACCGCGGCGGTGTGGCCGGTGGCTCCCTCGATAATAGGAAGCTGGCTCTATTGGCAGCTTCCGACAGACGTGACGGACGCATAACGCCGCAATATATACAAAAATTGATAGCCGCTCTCGTGTCTGACCGGAAGAGGTCCAGCGCATTTCTCCTTTTCTTTCTTCTTTTTTTATTTTTCTGCTATAGCGTCATGTGGATCGATCCCTGCAGGCATCGATATATCCGAAATTGGCAGCGGCTACTTTCATACTTATTCCTAAGACCTGGATTCCCCAATTCGAAGCTCGTGGAAAATCGTTTTTGTGTTATAGAGTAACTTACAAGATGGGCTGAAAATTTATTTTTCTTTCGACACTACTGAGTAATATTTTGTCAGTTCAATCAATCCGTTAAGTGGACCTTTACCATTATTGGCCGGATCTGTCGTAATTAATTCAAAATAATGTGTGTGAATTCTAGTCAATAACACTTCTGCCCTTCTTTCACAATCTTTCACAATACATCATAAATGTATGTCTAATATTTTGGCAAGTGTCACTCCATGGATTTCTAAACAGGTGTTTGGTAAAATTTTGCTGATAGCTAAACATCGGCTAATTTACATATCAATTATAGTATATTTTAAGCGATTTTTTTAATTGGTTGTTGAGTAATGCAATGTGGTTGTCCGTTCCGTCGTAGTTCGGTGGTTCCGGGTTCGATTTCCGATGACGACCCTCATCCCGAAGTACTGGTTCGCCCGGACAGTGTAGAAGCGGCACCATGAGCAGGTCACAATCGTGTTGCGAATACCCCTTGATTTAAATTTTTAAAAAACTCTCATTTATTATTGCTGAAGTTTGGTAAAGGTGATTTTTTTATCCGGAAATTATAAAAATAGTGCATTATCAGCTCAATAGATCAACTTAAAATTGGAATCAACTTAGATTTTACTTTTTCTTTAGGTGGTTCAAGTGACTGGTTGTATTTTTAATATATATACTTTATTGTGTCGAAGGCCTCAGGGGCTTCTGGAGTGCAAAGAATGGAGTATGGACGACGTATGGCACGATGTCGGAATCGTTAAGTGGACTTGGAAGCGTGGAATTTTATACGAGACCAGTGCATGACCGCTCGATCCACCGCTTTGTCAATCATGTTTTAAAATGCGTGGAGTCCTTCAGCTGGGATTTCGGTATAGTGCAGTATGTATGGATGCCGTAGGAGCAATTCACGTAAACGCGAACCTAGTGGTCGCCGTCGACAGCACGTTTGAATGTTCGGCCACAAAGACCTCCTGCTGCTATATAGACAGACTGCTTATTGTTTCCATAGCACACTGATTGGCAATCAATATTTGACGCCAGGATCGCTTTGTGCGACACGCTTAGAATCATTGTCTAACATATGGGTATACTGTATTTCTGCAACGGTTGCGATTATATAAAATGTTTTGTTCAACTTTTGAAACTTCTGTCTATACAATAAATAAGGTGATCCGACACTTTGGGGGTGTCCCAAGACGCCTGCTACTCTAAGAAATATCGAATAAAAGATAAGAATCTGTTAGATTCTTATCACAAAATTTGGTATGGAAGCATCTCGGCCGTATTGAGATTACTTCTTTTTTCAGGTTAGAGTTCAGAGATGTTTCTTTGTTTTTTAAACCCGCCTACAATAATACTTTGGTTTACACTAGCTGTAATTTCAGTCACAATTGGAATCCATCCACTTGCCTTTAAGGATCATTAAAAATCTGAGTTTTAAAAGATTCTTAATTGGTCGAATTAAATTGTTCAAGTATCTTGATATGTCGCTTTACTATGTGTTTCCTATTTTAAATGAAAGTACACAGGGTAAATTTTTACCGACACTGTAAAAAGTTCGTTCTTCTAATATTTTTGAGCTGCAGCATATTTTCAAGTTTCTAAGAGCTTCTTAAATTCAACAGTTTAAGATTGATTTTTATCTACAATCTGCTTAGATTGTGCATGCATCCGATTACTTAAAACGTAATTCCGCCGACTTCACTAGTCCACCAAAGACATTATTTTCGAAGAAACTGTATTCACCTCTAAGTCCTACATATGGGCGACTTGAAACTTGTCCCACTGCCTTGACGTGCAGTGTGTGTGCGTGAAGCGGAAAAGGGGTGACGACGTCAGGCTGCGTCGATCATTGCTACACGCTCATATATCTGCAGAACGGCTACAAATCAGAGAAATTATTTCCACAACTCTTGAAGTGGGGTTTTCCTCAATGGATTTGCGGTTCAATTATGTGGGTCAGGAAGGAAGTCGTCGTCAAAACGGTTATGGCATCCGAAATCTAAGCTGTCGCATATCGTCATTCAGGGTGCGTGCCTTGCTGTATATTGCTGGTGGCGGCCATTAAACATACAGTCGAGGAATGGACCATTTGGAAGGAAGGGCTGTTCAAATGTACGCTGAATGATTCTAGTGGCATATGTCGTTTCTGTGGCAATTTTTAAACATAAATTGCTCCTTATTTTTTTTAGAATATTCTTTGAAAAATATAGGATGATTGCTTGGACTGCAATCGAGAGTCTGCAACAAGATTGTCGATAAACAACGTTTATATCTGATCTTCAGGAAAAATTAAGTAAGTGTAGATTTGCGAAACACAAAGACATACGTATGAACTCACCTAACACTTTCGTCACTATCAAAGAAATTTGAATAAATAAAATAACCAATAACAAATAAATTTGGTAATAAATTTATTCTAATATCTTGGGTAGTGGCGAAAGTGTTAGGTGAGTTCGTAGAATGTGCAATAACAAATAAATTTGTTAACCAATTTATTTTATTTATTTATATTTAAACTGCAGCAAGCAAATAAAAATGGAAATGAAATTGTTCTCCTTTCGCTAGTAGTCACTTTGGAACTGCCATTTTTATTTGATCGTGACGTCGAATTCCTCAATTCTAATCGATAAGTTAAATCAAGTAACACTAACTATAAAGTCAGTGACTCGATTACAAATTTACCCATTACCATTACTGAATAATGGACGGTGAACTGGGCCTAAATATGAAGTAAGTAATCTTGTCCTCGGTTTAATGGCCTGCGACGCGAACACGCGCGAGACGTCTCAAGACTAGGGGAGAGATGGGATTAAATTCACATCCCGATTTACATAAATTTAATTTGCATAGTAATGAGCTCCTTGCGTAACAATGCACGACAGTAGCGCCGCGGCAGCGGTAGAAATTAATTTATATGGGCACGCCGCCGTACCGTAACTGTATACAATGATATACGAATGTTTCTCATGGCGCGAAAACGAGATGTTCGGAGAATAGATGCCGAATGAGATATTCTCGAATTGCTCTTTATGTTCTGTATGAACGCGGTTTTCGACGTGACGTTTTTTACTACTGCAAAATCAAATATGATTAGTTGCAATACTTTCAATACTTTCATTAGGATTCATACGTGAATTTATTTAATGACTTCGCCGGTGAAATGATGTACTATTCTATTTGATTGATCAGTAGTTAAAGTGGTGACTCTTCGTCACTTAATGGTTTTCATAATCAAGCTCTACCCAATATCTTTCTAAATATCCCGATCCGGATTGTCCCATGTGGAGTCCAGACGTCATTGTAAATATATTTTAACAGCACATTTTAAGATATTTCAGATTAAGATATTTATTAGAAGATATTTCAGTTGGCTTCAGCTCTCTTTTGAAGGCAAAGGAGTATCAGTAACCAAAATCCCTCATGAACCTTCAGCCCGGTTGAAACGAGAATCCAATGAATCTTCTTGGGTGTATACTGCCATCTAGGGGCACTTCTGTGCAACTCTCTTGTGTAACTGTGACAACGGTGTTTTTCAAACTGATCAGGAGGTGGCCCATTTTGGACTCAATTGGTGGAGCCTGATTTGGTGACGTTACGGGGTAACGTCATCAAATCAGCGCAATCACAGCTTGGGGAAGATAAACTCCACTGAGGAAGATTGAGTCCAAAATGGGCCCCAGTTGCACGGTCTTGTCATTTGTCAAAATACAGAGTATATTACATTTATGAATAGCTCAATCTGTGCAAGAAGGCTATTACTTGTACTCGTTTGTTATGAAATATATCATATGAAACGTCAATTTAAATATATTGTTTTCAATACAAAATGTTATCGCATCCTCGTAAACAATTTTGTATTTCTGAATAAGCGAATCTGCCCTGATAATTTAATTTCTGTAACAGAGGGATGTTGCCCGTATTTCTGAAAAAGCAGTTCTTTGTTCAGCCTGAAGACAATTTCAATGTGAAGTGGGCTTAATTTTGGTATCGATCGATCGAACGCGTTGAATTTTTGTGTCTGATCCGTTTTCATGCGGCTTGTTGCAAAAGTAGTTGCACACTTGGGAGCAGGAATAAATCCGTGCTACCCTTCGTAGCTCTCCACATCAATTGACATGCTTAGATTTGTTCCTGTTCCCAAGTGTACGTACGACTACTTCGCAACAAGCGATATGAAAATCCCTCTTCTTGCCACCAGTGTTAAATCGTTAATTTAATGACAATAGCTCGTGTTCGGTCTCCGTCTCGTCCCTCAATCGTCTCTTTTGTCCGACTTAACTTAACCAGTCACCCCATAACTCTTCAACCCTTCCATTTTTTCACAAAGTGCACTGATTGAGCTCCTTTAAAATATGATATGTAGATGGTGAGTATCTATTAAGTCTATATTCTTGATGGCAATTGCAAATTAATACTGTTGTCAGCAGCACACTTACAACAGTTTCTTAAAATGTCTCAATGACCAGCAAAGAAAGTGGATGGAGTGGTTTAGAGAATCTTCATTTTTGTTGATTTCCTTAAGCAAAATATGGGAAATCATTTTTGCGCGCTTTCATGTAGTTGTGTCTTAAGATAACTTAACAACTCTAGTTGCTCCTTATCAGGTAACCTCAGTTGTGATCCTTCACCAAAGTTAATGACATGACCTTAATGATTCCTCAATGGCCCAAGAGACAGTGTTAGATGGACGTTCATAGAGAATGCAGTAAGAGCTGAATGGACCAAGAAGTATTTGATCGACTTATATTCATTCCCTCAAAAATAAACCCGAGGCACAAAGTGTCCCGGGCACCAACTCGCTATTTATTATATTCCCTCACGTTGGCAGTCCTCAAGAGAAAATATTATCCCCTCTCCCGTGATTGCGCGCGAAAATCGTTCCCGACATTCCGCGCGCGCTCACGCCGTCATTCAATGAGCAACTAATTCCCGCCGCGTCGAATTTGCATCCTCGACTTACAATCCTTTTCCCCTTCTCTCACTCGCTGGTCGCCAATATACAGGATAACCCCACCCCCATTCCCCTCTTCCTCCACGTACACATTTACCCACACAGCGATCCATCACCCCTCCGGAATAGGACCCCGGCCCTCGCCCCTATTTGATGCAGCGCCCATTAACAATACAATGATTAATACAAATTCAAATTGTGCTTCTAATTACTGGCCAGCAAAAGTGAGATTCCGGGGGTAATTAACATTTTAATGAACAGTAATGGAACGGGAGACGGGGAAAGGGAAGAAGATAACGGGGATAGAGCGTCTCCATCCTTTTGTTCTCGTCAGTGCACTAGTCTTTTGTGGTGCTGAGTTGTTTGAGTAAACTGAAAAATGTACAGCTTTTAACATGTCGCTCTCAAAATACTCTGTAGCGTCAAGTGTTGACGTTAAATTTCCAATCAAATAAATCATTTCGAATTATTCGTTGAAGAAGAGCGATGCGTTTTTTCCTACAATTTTTTTGGTGTCAAACAGATTCTTAATTTTCCTGACAAAACTCGACGCTGAATGCCGAATGCTGATTTCTAAGCAAAAATGGTGCATTTGTATCAGCTGATCGACGTCCTGAAAGCGAAAACTTGAGTATTGTTTGCACAAGCGTGACATTTCTGATGTCAATTGGTCAATTGTTCATTGTAAATCATCAATTGTAAGTCAATTGGTGCCAGGCTAAAAATATAAGCCTCTGTCTCACTTGGTACATTGCAAATCATTTTCAAATTTGACTGGGGTATGTTCAAAACATAGTTAAAAAAGACCTGCAACCGAAATGTTTCGCTCTTCATTAGTGGATGGTACCATTTATGAATAATTTTGGGAACATATTGAAAATTTTAGTCGAATGAAACTGTGATCTTAAATTTTTAATTTATTAATGAAATTAAACTGTAACATTTACAGGGATTTATTAAGACGCTTACATTATGGCAAATTAATTGCTGCGAGATCCTTCGTAAGGACCTGACAGTTTTGACTCGTAGGCACCGGAGATAGATTGGTCTAACTAATCCCCTAATCGTTGCCACTGTCATTAGAGGAACTTCCGAAAGGGTTGAATAAGGAAACCGACGCCAATTAAAATTTAATGATCAAGAGAATAATTCTGGTTTAATAAATCGAGTCTTTTGACGTGAGTTGATTGATATCTTGATGTCGTGATTTATTGTTCGGTCTCTCGCTCTGCGCCCATCGTGTGACATTGGTGGCTCCTACTGGTGACGTGCTTACGTCTTGAGGGTCATGTTGGAAAATAGTGGACACGCCACGACAATAATACAGGTCAAGCTAGCAAAACAACTGAAAGATAATATAAAAATATTTTGAAAATTTGTTAATGAGTGTAGAAAAATTATAAGACGATATCCTTGCCTAAGGGAGCCGGGACAAAAACAAACAGAATTTTCTAATATCATGAAGCATCCTGCTAGGAACAATATCATTAATGACGCCAAACATGAATTTCTGACTGGTATTTTTGCGAATCATCGGTTGCCCTTCTCACCCATGGCCTTCTGAAGTCCCTGGATTAGCAAATACAGCAGAATCTCATTTTCTTGGATTTTAGCAAGGCTTTTGACACAGTTTCTAAAGAGTAAATGCGAAAGTGGCCGGTTACGATATCAACAACAGGAGTGCCACAGGGCAATGTTTTGGGATTTCTTCAGTTTCTATTCTATGATATACAGATATGTGAAGTTGTAGAATCCAACATCAAACTCTATGCTGATGATACAGTGTTTAACAGGAAAATATAATGTCATCACGATTCAGTTGAGCTGTTTCTTCCAGAATTTTATTTATGCTAGTCGTTCAGAATTGTTGCATGTATCAGAGGACAACTACTGTTTTTGTCGCTTAGGTTTTGACGGTAGAAAAATTAATCACGGATCCGTTACTGTTTGTTTGGAATTATCGTTTGTAATTTAATAGGGTGCAAAAAGCATGAGGAAGTCAAGCTTGTGTCTGTGACATCAATTTAGCTGTTCCTTTCATAACACGGTTGTTGGCTCTAAAATGGTATTCGTGGGCAATAAGTAAATTAAAGACAATGGAATGTCGTCATTAATGAACAGGGTGTTCCAAAAAATTGTTGGGCGTTTCACTTTCTCGATTACATACATTTTGCTAATTTCGCGTATTGTCACAAAACATCTTTCCACATCAATATAATTAAAATTAATTTTGGAAGCTAAATTTTAGAAACAATTTTGCATTAGTAGTTTTTGTGCTCTATTGACGAGACCCGGAGGACCCATAATTAAGTAAATCCCTTTAGTACTCGTTTCCCCTTTTCTCTTTTCCACCTCTTGCCCATATAAAGAAGTGGGCGGCAAAAAGCTTATCGCTGTCTATTATCGTCAGGCGATTAGGACGCCCTCTATCATGCCTTTATTTAATGGAATTTTCTGCTCTTCAATTATTTATATTTAATATTAAGAGGCATTGTCATGTTAAGGAACCCACTTTGCATTTCCCGAGAGCGATTTCTCGAATGCCCGTGTCATTTATCATGTTGACGTCGCTTAGGGGCGACAGCACCACAGCCGAGTCACACAGACACTCCCCCTCAACCAGATTGCTCAGCACCTGATTTTTTTTCTCTGCAAAAATGGCTTTTGTCAACTTCTTCAATTCCAGCAGGTCAATTTTTAGTTTTTTTATTCCCACGATACGACGGTAGAGCCACATGCGAAAAAACGGAATTCTGCTTAAATTAAATTATTTTGCCACGTCTTAACTTTTCGTTTAATTTAGTAGCATTTAAAATGTTATTTTATTTCGCGAATTAATACGAAATATTGTGTGCCTACAGAGTAGGTTCCAGAATTTATTGAAGTAGGTACTAATTCTCCCAAGATTTATAAATGTGCTCACATTTTCAGTACTTTCAATATTTTAAAATGGACAGATTAAAATATAATGACAATTGCAAGATTCGGGTCTTTGGTGACTTTTTGCTTAGTCTTCAGTTGTCATTTTTATTAACAAATCCAGTGTCAAGTTGTTTGAAAAAACTTGTTCAATACTTTGTTCATCAAAACTAACATACTGGTTGCTAAATGTGGCTGCATCTATTCCGGTGTGACTTACAAAATAACCTCATCATCGTCATTTACAAGTGAGGTGTCGTTATCTCAGTAGGGTGTGAATCCTCAGCTACAGTGACGCATCCATTTATATACAGCGAAGGCACAGTCTCTGTACAGATCTCATTATCGGAGATGAGCGCTGCCGTTTTTAATTTGGTCTCGTCTCGGCCTAAACGGATGTAGAGGCGAGCGCACACTTTGGACATGTGACAGCGGTGATCTATTACTCGACCATCCCTATTTAATGTCTATGTCGAAAATCCGCTACTGTACTAGTCCCAAGCCAAAGGGGAATTACAGAATCCGCGATTCAGCCGCAAATCCGAAGCTCCAATCATGTGGAGACTCAGTGACACGCTAGATATTGTTGTTCCACGCTCTACGTCTGTCGTCATAACTCATCTGATATGACAATTTATTTTATAAATGAATCACTTAACTGAGTGTGCATCTTTGTCCTACTTCCATTGAAAAATGTGTGTGATAATTAATTGAATTAATAAACCGATCGTAAACTTTAGATATTTTTTTCTAAATCTCGAGAAACAAATCTGGATATTTTTTTCTTAAGGGGATCAAGCGATTGTTTTAGAACATATTTTTTAGAACAAGATGCTTTTAATTTTTAAACAGCGTTTTCCTGTTTTAGCTAAAGTGCGTTATTTCTACATGCACATGTCCAGTGCATGTACTGTTATTGCGTGTACATGTAGATTGAGCAATATACCGATGAATAACCGTTGAAATAAAATCAGATTCGAAAAAAAAAGTTATTAATTGTAAATGTAAACCATAGCCTGTTCTTTCAAGTTCACATGATACTGGTGGGCAAAATAATTGATTTAGGGCGTAACACCCACTGCATATATTTGCTTGCGAGGTGGCGTTGAGAAAATTAGTTTGTGGTGGTGCCGTATTTGCATACACGATTAGACCGACGGGTTTAAAAATCGCTGGATTAAACACTGTTGTGATTGATTTCAACGGTCGATCCTGCGTATTTGGGGGGACAGACAGTACGAGGGGTTGGAGTTCTACGGTCCTGAGACCTCACTGTAAGACTTTAACATCCATAGAACTACAGGTGCAATACAATTTATTAGAAACCATGACTAGCGGTACAATTTCCATCCTTGAATGGTTTGTTCATCCGACCTTAAAAATTAATATTAGGTAAAAGAGTGTCCTTTTGTGCTAGGGTCTCAGGCGGGCCACGCGACGTAAGCCGAATTTACTCAGATCGCGACATACGAATACCCAACAGACTATGCTTGCCCGCGGACAAAGCGCCGGGGACAAAGACTTTTCAGGGATTAAATGTGTCCGACATGTTTGCCCTCGAAATCCTCGATGACCATGCACAAATGTTTCCATTTTTTGTTCTCCCCAACCCAGTTTTTGAGTCATCGACCTATTCTGTTAAAGGATAGGCCTATCAAATGATGGGACTCGATATTGGGGTGAGTTTGGAACGAGGCGGGGGTGTTTGTTTGTACCCCTGGGAGGAGAGATGAAAACCTGGCTCCCCCCCTAAGGGCATCAACAATGGGATCGCGCCATCAACCCCTGGAGGGCAAGTTTCCAGAGCCCGATTTTTGCATAGGAGACACGGTCATCTCGGTTTTCCCCCAGTGTACACAAATCCCCCTTCACTCTATATGCAAACACGAGCATAATTTCAGATTGACTGAGTCATTTCAATGGAAACGGCGTGACCTAAACGTCAGGTTGAATGCGACGAATCTTTGAATGTGGTTGCATGTTTCCATTCCGAGTGGCCAACCATGTAGCTAACCCTGTTAACGTAATTCTTGCGGAACTAATGGGATTACGTGAGTAACATCGTGGCTCGCTGGTGGTAGATGGAGGTCCTGCATCATATTTGGCGTTATTGAAATTTTACAAAATGTTTTTTTTTTAAATAAAATTTCCTTTTTATGCTTAAAACATTTTTTTGTGCTTAGTTAGGCTAAGCAAATGTTCGTTACTCGATATCCGTCAGGCGTGAGCAGATTTTAACATTTGATTCTTGCCATTGAAACCCTTATTAGAAATGTGTTGTAAAAACGAGAAGACAATTAATTGGGCTATTAATTATTCGATTCCGGGGTACTGGTGAAAATGTGTCCCACTTAAGCACCATGATGGGGTACGGAAAATCCTGTAGTGAAGTGACTACAGTGTAAGGGGGAGGGGGGAAATAATAATCGAATGCATTTTCGTAGGACGTATTTTTTAGTCTATTGATTCAAAATATTTTCTCTCTTTCTTTATACAATCTATTACTGTATAAATCATAATTAATCGATACCAGGAGTTCGTCACCGCGTTCACTATCCGTTAGGCATCGTCCTGAAATGTACACATAATCGTGCACTGTACATGTTGATAGTTTTTCACAATATTAAATGTTCTGATTTTTTAAAAATCTATTTTTCAAGATCTCCAATGTTCATTAAAACTCCGCAAAGACTTTTTAACGGAAAAATGGTCTTGTAAGTTGGCAGCGTTGCTGTTTCCATCTTAATAGTCGAGTCTTTTGAACCGATCCTAATTCGTCGCGCTTTTATTACCCTGTTGGCTCCGTTTGATGGGGTTTTAAGCAAATGAAAACGTACTTTTTTCATTATCTGAATGCTACAAATGTACTAGATCTAAGAAAAACGAATCCAGCTAACAACGAATACGTGCGACTTGTGGGGTTCTGTCTGTAAGAAAATGGCCATTAAAAGTCGCCAGACTGGCGGGAAAGTGTAATTTTATTCTCCTTTCGGGTTTCTTTCGTTCGACTTCTCGTGTTGTACGCGCACAACGCTTTCAATTGCTCGGAACCATTGGGCGCTGTGCAATTTCACTAGTTGGCGCGCCTTTTGTAATGGAACATTCGCCGGCAGATTGCAAATGTCGTCGCCTGCTGGACCCGCTTATTGAGCGGTTGTTCCCTAAACCATTTGTATTTTTTTATCCGATCATTGATCTACTATAACTGCAATTCTGATCCTCTGGCGCGTCGCCAGGAGTGAACATGCCCAGAGGCCATGCTTCCGTCATTACACGCATTACACAGGGATTCAATGAATGCGTCATGTGCTTACGGAAACGGCCCGTACGCTGCAATTGCTCTTTGGAAGTGGTGGCCAATGTTTAATTGGTTAAAAAATAAATGATATAAAAGATTACACAAGAACATTGTATTCACTTCACGAATTCTAGTTAAAGTTTTGCCAAAGAGGGTCATGTGTGGAGGAGTTCAAGGGATACAGCAACAACCACTATAGTTAATCATGAAGGAGAGAAAGTGAGAAACCATTATTTAAGAATTACTTTCTTGTACATGAGACGATTTCAATCGAGATAGGGGTGCATTTTCCAAAGAATAACTCCGTTATGCAGTGTCCTGAGCAGCTTCAGGGCGAAGTAAATAATGCGAAGTTGAATAGAAAACGCTGTCAATTACATTCAAATCGTCAATACTATTGATTTTGTATTTTTTGTATTTTATTATATTTTATTGCTATTTTAGTAATAAGTTTTTCTTTCGTTACTGCTTTTATAAAGTTACGCAAAATTTACATATGTTTGGAATAAACTTTAAAAATTAAATTCCTGGTAATCTCATTAAACCATCCAAGGGACTACCTACCAAGGGTAACCTACTGAAATGTGTACATATATTTCATCGAATAAAAAACAAAACAAATACGCAAAATAGCTAAAACGATTCTGAGGAAATGTACTTGATCAATTGCAACAAAACATTGTTTCAACAGGCACAAGAGATATGATATACACTTCAGTGAATTTAAAAAAAACATATTGGTCAAAGTGTACACTGATGACATATGGCGCATTAAACGAATTTGTTATTGTCCTTTTGCATTGAGTTGAAAAGTTGTTTCTGTGTTAACTTGTGCAGGATGTCAGCAATCCACTAAACGAAAAGTCGAAAACAAACACTTACAGGTCTATTTTAAAATTGGCATACTGATAAGTTTACGGATGACCTTTGCACATAACCACTTGATAAGTGTATACTCGAGCCAGAGATAGCCACAACAGGCGCGTGACCCGCTTTCAAATAGGAATGACTCGAACTTTTAATTGCATTTGTTTTGAGTCGGTTCTAAGTCTGCGACATGTCAGCTTGACCGATGGATTTTAAGTTTCAATCATCGCCGGCGTCAATTACAGGGTGATCTGTAAATTTCATTACACACTTCATAAACTTCGTAAAAATAATATTCATTATTATACAGTCGCAAGGGAAGCGATAAGAGCGTCGTCGGATGAAGAGAATTGAAATTTAATATGCATGCAAATAGAGTGTACTTGGCAGGAAAAGGACTTTGCTTAGTTTCTTTCGTGTATCGTCAGAAAACTTCTGCGAATAAAAATGACTTCGTCATAAATCAAATGATCTGAGCGCAAATTAAAGCAGCAATTGTTCAACATTGTTTATTAAAAAAGATTATTTCGCTGACGAGAATAACGGATCCTTGGTGCGAGCCAAGATTGATTGATGCCCTCTGATGGCGCATTCTAATGAATCTAGTGATTTTTTGCAGTTTCTGTAGCTCAATGGTTGGAGAACTATCGGTGGAACTATCGATTTATCTCACCAATTAAGCATAACGTTTTGTAAAAAAATAAATAAGGTGCAAACGCTGGGCACGCTGACAAACTACGGCTACAAGACCATTCATTAAATATTGCAAATATGTTTACTAATGAAACTTCAATTATTTAATTATTATATATGTTATGAAAAATGTATGTTATACAGAAATATTTCTGTGTTTTAATTTCTGTCCACGACGCAGTCAATACTGCACCCAGCGTAATTTTATACAGTTTGTAATTTATGTACTTCATTATTTTCTGTAATAATTGAAGTTTTATTAGTAAATATCTTTGCAATATTTAATTAATGGTCTTGTTGTAATTTTTCAGCGTGTCCATCATTTGCACCTTATTAATTTTGTAATATTCCACCTGCTTCATCATTACATCTAATATAACATTTTGTGTCTGATAAAATTGTCCATAATACTAGAATTGCTAAATTAAGAGTATTAATTTTTCATGGCATTTGTGTTCTCAGGTGCAAGAGCTTCCAGAACCTCAAGCGTGGCGAGATCTGCAAAATTCCAGGCTCCACCGTCTCTCCCAGCGCTCCAGGAACGCCGACTCCCATTCGTTTGCCATATCTGCAAGGAAGCACTTTCCAGGAAGTTCTCTACTACATCTACACGGGCAAGGTTGGTTGGCAAATCATTTTTAAGTTCAAGTTTATTAACTGTTAGAAGTGCTACAAAGAAATAATTCAAATTTCACTTGAAATTTGAAGTGTGATTTATTATATCCATATCCGAATTCAATCGTCTGTTCATAAATCACACAATTTATCAGGACGCGTTTTATTTGTATTCTTGGAGGAGTGCAAGCGAGGAATGCACTCTGTAGTCTCGGCTTAATAATACCATAGATTTAAAATTGAAATAGTTATATAAAATTTTAAAAAATCTACTTTTGTTTACAATTTAAGTGGGTTTCCATTTTCTGGGAACAATGCACCTGTATTCACTAATCAGGTCATCATAAGTCAATAATGTCATTGTCCTTGCCCATTCATCAAAGGTTTCATACTTAATGAAATTTTGTTTCTGAAGATTGTTTTGCAGGATAGTGCCGTCTTCGAAGTCTTCTCCATAGCGCAGGAGTTGGGAATCGACGAGTTGCGACTGAATTGCGAGGAACACATCACCAATACGTTGAGCATTCATAATGCCTGCACCTTTCTTGCGGCGGCCATGGAGTTACAAGAACGCACTTCCGGTTAGAATTTATTGAAGAGTTTAACGAGAGCAATCCTGATGGAACTGGAGAAATTGGTCAAACAATTGATTAATCGAAATATTAATCGAAAAATCATGAACGAACATCTGTTCTATTTGGTTATTTGTAAAATGCATTTGTAGAAATATATTTAACGATAGTATATAGTATATTTCTTTAAACAATTTCTTTAAGAAAATAAGTACCTATTGTACACTACAGTGTCTTGCAAAAAAAACTTAACACGAACTGCAGTAGTAGTTGGTCAATCTTACAACTCAATTGGAATTTCTTGTCATACTTGTACATTTAGAGTTCTAGAATTTATATTACACGAATTTTAATTTGGACTTTTTGTTTTTTTGGACTAATTTGAACTTAAAGTTAGCGATTGCAAAGCTAACGAACTACATGCACATAAAATTCCAATCGTTAATAAGAAATTGCAAATTTGTAGATTCCACCTATGCTTTTACTTTAATTAAAATTCATTTAAACTAGGTGCCAAAGGTAGTCGTTCCTTCGTTGACCGTTGTGTGGCGTACATCGGCGAAAACGCAACCGAATGTGTGAAGACATCTGCGTTTCTCAACCTACCCAAGGATGCCCTAATTCGACTCATTTCGTCTGACTACGTAAGTTCAGGTTCAGCGTTTGTGTATTTACCAAATTACAAGACCTGGATTAAGAAAAATCACACGATTAACATGTCAATATAGTGTAGATCTTGTCTAAGAATCGAGGCCCGAGAGCGTCACTTTGTCCACAATTAGAAAAATGTCATTTTTCTTAGTTTTCAAAATCCGATTTTAAATAATAACTCGCGTTTAACAACATGAGTGTTATTCAATTTCGATCTTTTTAAAGATATACCTGAACATGTACGCTTTTTACTTACATAGTTGTTTAAATTTTTATTTATTTTACTTAAAAATTCAGTTCCCAAGCGTTTTTTATGACTTATTAATATTACAAATCACAAAATGCCTGGGTGGCAATATATACACTTGTAATTCATTGGTTATGTTCTGCTTCTGTTTGTTGCGCCATTTAGTTGTCCATGGAGGAGGAGGATGTGTGGCGAGCGGTCATCAGTTGGGCTAAACATCATGCCGGGGTCACCCAGCCCACCGCCCACTGGACAGAAGAGGAAAGAGCTCGAGTTTGTCAGGTAAAAAGTCCATTTACTTCCTTGAGGAGAGCTCGGAACATGCAATTGGTGTAGTCAGACGGTGTCTTACCCGAAACCACGTTCAGGAACAGCTTTTCGTAGCGCTCGTTCTACTCTGTAAATGTGGTGAACCGAGTTCAGAGTAATGTTGCCATTTCTCATAGTGCTGTAATGTTCAGCGGAAACAAAGAAATTAAAATTTCCGTAACAGAAACAGTTTTTTTTAATTTGAAAATTGGCTGGTCATCCTTCCGGCAATTTTCACAGTTTTCATTAAATGCATAAGTCACCAACAATATCTGACAATAAATAGCAAGCTGTGCCCGGGGCAGCGGACGAAAAAGACGAACAGAGTCGGCGACTCAGCTTGCTATTTATTTTATTCAAGTTCATATTATATTCTATTATATATATTCAAGACGTCCTAATCTCATTATTTTTACGTACCTTTTGTGTAGACCACACGTAAGATAATTTAGAAAAGAAACGTTTTTGCTAAGTTTATGAATTCTAGGTTTTTAAAAGAGAATTCACCTTTCTAAATAATACAAATGCAGAATCAGAGGTTTATCAGTCGCAAATCGGTCTTAAGTCTTATATAGAATCGAATCTTAAAATCATTGCAATGTTATGATATTTTTCATCTACGATTTTCGTTATTTGCAGCACCTGAGCGGCGCCATTAACCATGTGAGGCTTCTGCTTATCGACAGTCAAGTATTTGCTGAAGAGGTGGAACCGACCGGATCCGTTCCGATGGAATTATCCCTCGAAAGGTGGCTGTATACACACCTATATTTATCCTTTACTCCACTTTGTTAATTATTTTTATACACGCACTTGTTAGCCATTTATAAAATAAAAGAGTTTTGTAAATCAAAGTCGCTAAATTTTGATTAAGATTAAACCTGGCACCAGATTTGAATGTGCTAACTGAATATATTTTGTGCTGTTGTTTTGTCGTAAATTTCAGATATCGTTTCGCTGCTTTGCCCAGGAAATTTAATCAGGTTGAAGATAAACGAATGCAGCCGAGAATGTCGCAGAAATTGTTCCAGGGCAGCGAAATCCTTCTTCAAGATAAATTACACTTCCAACGCATCGTCAACTCCTGGTAATTTATTTTTTTTACTTTGAAATGTTGGGTTGAAATTGTTGTTAGGTAGCCCCGAGGAAGATTAACTTAAAAATATAGATTGTGCATACACGCACATACATGGAAATGAACATAAGGTTAACAATTTTTTTGTATTCATTTTTTTTCTTCTGTTGATAAAATTGAGACTTCACTATAATTGGTTTTACAGAGTAGAAATGTCAATTGTGTTACCAATAGTAGTAACATTACTCTTGTGCGACTTTTCGCAACCCAATTAGTTGAGGTTAAGTTAGTCTTGCTCTTTCTGATGGAAATCGTAGTTCTGAAGCATCGAGCGGGCATACAATATCCTGTGATGTTATTCACTAAAGTTATACGAAATCGGATTTCTAAATAGCAATTTTCACAATATCTCAACAATTGAGTTCGTACATAATACGTACTGAAACAACAAGCTAGTTTTTTTAAAATGATAATCTGCGAAAAAGGCAATCTGCAACTGAAATTGTCTTGACTTTAGATGTCATTTGGTTATAAAATTTGGCATTTATATTATTTGTGTTTGCTTCTGAAGTTATGTCATTAATTTTTGGATATATTATATTAATTGATTTCCTATCGGTATCTACTGGTCAGGATTCAATAAAATTGTCTTAACATATATTTTTCTCGATTGTTCAATTTTTTCAGGTACGGCGAGCCCAAACAGATGTGGCGACTGATCTATCGGGCCTCCACTCACGGCTACAGCTCGGAGGCGTTTCACATGCATTGTGATGGTGTCAGTCCCACAGTAGTGCTAGTTTTGGTAATGTAACCAACAGCTACGATTCCGTTACAGATTGAAGAGTCTAGGAAATTATTTATTTACACGATAGGCATATAAATAATTTAAACCATTTAAACCACTCGCCTCATCGTTTTAGTAAAGCCATCATTCCGAACAATTTTTACTTTTATATCCTATCACTGTAGTCGCTGCACTGTAGTTTCTGTTCCCCTCTTGGTGATTAGGCACTAAGCGAGGTGGCGCATTTTCAACAGTATCCCGGAATCGAAACTATCGAGAGCCTGTGCCGGGAATCGAACCCGGGATCGTCGAACCACAGTCAGTCGCAATGACGACTTGGCTACAGCGAGTCCTACAGGTGCGACGTGTACTTCAGAGTGGAATTACTGGAATAAATTTGTGACATTCGTTATTTTCAGGGTACTCGTGGTGAGATCTGCGGTGGCTTCAGCGACGTTCCGTGGGGTAAGACATCCGCCAAGGGTCGTTACGTGGCCTCTGACAAAGCCTTCTTGTTCACCCTGGTCAACAGCAAAGACGTGCCGCCCACAAAATTCGACGTGGTCAAAAAGATGTTCGCCATTGCAAATCACTCTGAGTAAGACAACTCTGATTCAATTCCGTTTCCTTTTTCTTACTCATGAGCATTTCAATACTTGCATACTGAAAATAAGTAATATGTAAAGTCAAATAAAGCAATGCTCCCCTTAAAATTTTCATTAAAAAAAAGTTTAGAATAAGTATACAAGTTTGCATATTATAAGGCATTATAATATACGTATTCTAAACTTTTATTAATGAAAATTTTAATAATAAAGTAATAAAGTAAAGTAAAATAAAGCAATGCTCACCTTAAATTTTTCATTAAAAAAGTTTAGATTACGTTGAATAAGTTAAGAAGCATTGCTTTATTTTACTTTACTTTATTTACTTTATTTTATTTTACACTTACATTTGTGTATCCTTTTGTTGGTTTACAGTGTGTAATCGACATTTACATCGGGTGGCAATTGTTTCCCAGTTGTAAAATTATTATTAAATCAAAAATTGTGTTTCATCGCTCATGTTTTATGTTTTATTTTCAAGTTTTGGACCTATATTTGGCGCCGGTGCTGATTTGTGTATCAGCAGTAACTGTAACGCCAATGTGGACAGGTTTGGATTAACATTTTATTTCATTGTTCACTTTTATTACAACAAGTTTAAGAAGTAATCCATTACGTTGCTTAAAAAGTTATTGAGTGAAACTAATGCATTGGTCCTCAATAAAGGATTTTCTAGAAACCCTATTTTGCACGATAAAAAATTAACTCCCTGTTGTTTGCGCATTGACGTACATTGTGTGCAAGTTTTTTAAAACAATTTTTATTAAAATTTAATCTCACACAGTTATTCAAACCTGCCGCATTCATACGACGGTGACAACGCCTGTAGTACCATTCTGATGGGTGATTACAATTTTACCGTGCTGGATTACGAGGTGTTCACCACTCACTCCAATCACCAGGCCATGCCATTGCCAGGAAAGTGAAGTAGTCTCAGCTATTTCGATAAGAACTCGTCCCACCATGTCTTGTCCAATCGCTCATATTTGCTGAAGCAGCAATATCTTTTCCACGGTTTCACATGACTGTTGCAAAAAAATTATCAAAGTTTTTTTTGTACGTGCTTCTTTCAATGAATAAAAAAGGTGTTTTGGTAATCTTTTATTGCTGGTGGATTGATCAAGATCATAGATAATTTTTGCCCTTCCCATTTAATATTTTTAAAAAGCAACCAACAATGATGGGAGATGTCACGCAGAAGAGACCTCTGTGATGTGAGTGGGCGCGCTGACTTTTGGCAATTTACTCTCATTTTATTCCTCCCTCCCATTTAGCAGCACAAGTACCGTCCCATAAGAACAAAAATATATTTTGGGACATTGGAAAACGACTTTGCGATTGTGACATAGTTAACTAAGATGTCGCTAAACATACTATGCGAAGTATAATAGATGAAAAAATATATATACAGAGGGGCCCATGGTACATGGTACCACACAATCTGTTTTTGCACATATCTAGACACTTTTGGTTTTCGAATATTATTTTTCATAAACATTAAAAAAACAAAATGGCGCCGAAATAGATCGTTGGTTCGAGGGCTACATAAAAGCTCTTTCCGAAGAAAGAATTGACTATTCTGCGATAATTAGAAGGTGTAAAGTAAAATCGCGAAGTTGCGTAGTCAACGGGGGAAAAATTTGAACACCAATTGCCCTCCGCCCGTGTACAACAAAAGAAGTGGTGGACCCCTCACATAGTGTATAAGCACCAACTCCTGTTGTGATATACACTTCAGAGAATTAAAATAAATTACAATATGTAACTCTGTGGGAGAACACAATCTTGGAACAGCTAAACCCCATGCTTCCGGAATTCTCTCCCCCCTCAATAGCTATCCTTTGTCTGACGTCCCCCATCTTTTGCGCCTTCATAGTTGTCGTTTTCAATCTCTGTCGGTTTTCTTTTTGACTTTCATTTTTTGACGTCGCCCAAGGTGACCGGTATTGTATTTGACTTCTTTCGCGCGTGACCACGACCCATATTTCACAGGTGTGATACTTGTGCTGCCATCTACACGCTGTCTCGTAAACTATGCGCAGTGATACATAATATCGAAATAGGGCTAATGTACGAGATCCTTACGAGATCGAGAAATAGTTCCTCTGATTGTTTTGTGTGGATTAATAAAAGAAGCAGTAATTGGCTTATTTTTTTTATGAAATTGCTTTGTAAGCTTCAAATTATATTCAAACTTTAACAAGTAACGAAGATACTCTATTTCGATGTGGTGTTGACTTTCAATTCAAAGATAACAATGAAATTAGAAGCGCTTTGATAATGGGGGCGTTTGTTATCCGAGACATGAAGTGCAAAGTAAGCCTGAGCATGCATGAGGAAAAATCTAAATATTAAATCGCGCTTCAATTTCAAGTGCCTTCGACATTTCTACGCCTGTGAAACTATTCGACATATAACATAGACGAGGGACGCCATTTTATTGTGAAGTCAGTCACGCGTGAGGTTCGGAGTTTTTTTTTTGTTGTTCAGCTGATGTTTGTTTATCTGTGGCTTATCTCCGGTTTGTTCGAGAAAACGAATGCGTCACCGAATGGTAATCCTAGTTAACGAGTCAGTGCCACAAGAGCTGCGCTAAAAAATACATTCACTACAAAGCCCTGACGTGACAATAATTTCATAAGTTTTGTTGCCAAAAAACGTCGTCCAATTTTGATCGGTACTAGTAAGCACACAATTTTCTCCGCCAGCGAACCTAGCGGAGCTTGAGAAACCAATCTCACCTATTCGAAAGTGCAGTGGTTCGGCGATCGACCACTAGGAGTGTGACCGCGCCGATAACATTCCGAGGGAGAATCTGGCCATTCTGCCATTGCATTTAAGACGGGCAAGAAGGAGCAACACAGCACCTAGTGACGGACATTTAAAGGACCCCCGAGAACAAAGGAGTGGACAGCAAATATAAAAAGTGTAAAATTGTTCCTAGCATCCCTACTATCAACGATGAAGTTCTCTGCTTGCGGAGTTGGCGATGTTTGCCCTACAGAGGAGATCCGTGAACCTCTTTTTGAAATGACGCTTGTCTTTGATGACCTCTTCGACAAGACCAAATGCTTCGTTAGCACTAAAGGATACACCTGGAAGGATCTGTGCAGATATGTGAGTTGCCAACCGAAAACAATGCGGCGAGTGGTATTATGTATCTGGAAGATTGGTGCTTTATTATTTTGCGGTGTCTTTCTTAAAATTGGGTCAATAATGAAAATTAACTCCAAATGCCTTCGAATTGGGAGCGTGGAAAATTTTAGTGGTTTCTTTATGATGAAATCGTTTAGAAGTCTAACTTAAGTGTGAAAATTCCACTCGCCCTTATCTCGAAGGCCTTACAACATCAAATTAAAAAATTCTCTTCCATTTTTTTTTTTGTAATTTTAGTCACAAGTTCACCACAATTTTTTGTTTCTTTGAAACGAGGCAGTATTTTTAAGCGATGGATTCGTTCGGCATATTATTTCCCCACACTACATAAAAAAGATGATTTTAACGCTGCAGCAATTTGTTTTTATACATGTTTGAACACGCACAGAATATTTATAACTAAAAGGGTGCTTGAGCACGCTGAGATGGATATAGAACACGATAATAACTCTTCTAATATAATAATAGTTAACTACCATCAGATTAGTTTAGAATAAATATAGCTTCAGTACTTGATTGCAGGGCTTGTTTCGATGATATTCGAAATACTTCGAAGGTCTTAAAAGCAAGGTCACCTTAAACATTTCGGTTGTTTGTGATCATTTGAACTTATATTCTTTGTTGCACTATAAGCATGCTTCAACTTGCTTGAGAGGATCCGGCGTACGCGCCATTTAATCCAAACGTACTTGAACGTACTGAACAAAATCGGTGTGACAAGATATTACTTTTCATTCTCGAATGGTAATTCGTCCATCTTAAATGAGGTCAAGTGGAGTAGTGTAACGAGGGATTTTTAAATCATTTTTTCATTAGTTTGAACGACAGAGCGGCAAACGGCGCTGCTGGTAAAAACTTGATTAAACTCCTTAGCGTTTTCGAATGTGCTCAAGAAATTGCGTTGTATATTCGTTGCGTTGAGCATTCGGCCGTGATCTGAATTTCAAGATGGCGTCTGCGATCTCGAAAGTCCGCGTCCCAAAATTTCAATGACAATTGAGATCTCTCAAGTAAGCTCAAAAGGTCACAATTGTAATGTCCCCATTCTCATTTGAAGGCTCTTGCAAGGAAAGTCGCTCTATAGCTGACGAAAATGCTGGGGTCAATTTTGGACTCAATCTTCCTCAGTGCTGTGATTGGCTGATTTGGGTAACGTGACCGTAGGAAGATTGAGTCCAAAATGGTGGTCAGTTTCTCGCCCTCGAATTACGGTATCTGCGCATGCGCATAAAACAGAATGAGTGGAATTGGGGATTGTCACAATTGTAATGCCCCCATTCTCATTTGCAGGCTCTTGCAAGGAAAGTCGCTCTGTAGCTGACGAAATTGCTGGGGTCAATTTTGGACTCAATCTTCCTCAGTGCTGTGATTGGCCGATTTGGGTAACGTGACCGTAGGAAGATTGAGTCCAAAATGGTGGTCAGTTTCTCGACCTCGAATTACGGTATCTGCGCATGCGCATAAAACAGAATGAGTGGAATTGGGGATTGTGCGCATGCGCACAACTTGCACAGGTGAACTAGCCATAATTCCTAACCTAACCTACCCCAGTTAAACTGTAAGCATGCTTCAAGTTGCTCGACAGATTTCAAATGTTTTTGAGATGGGGTAAATTTTCTTTGCGAATACGTGCTCTAATTTTTTAAAAGTAGAATGAACCTACTCAAGCACAATTGAGATGGACGACTCGTCGTAGCCCAGTCGGTATTGCTACTGGCTGTGGCTCGGCGGTCCCGGGTTCGATTCCCGGCGCGGGCTC
>JAQGBY010000872.1:0-35550 GCA_034698785.1 Mycogona germanica
GCTGGCATGAGCCAAATTAGGCTACCCTACAGGTCTAGGCCATATCCTAAGCATTGGTCATGCCTAGTTATTCCCGTCATCGCGGGTTCGACCGATTAAAAAACACGATCAGTGGGCCAAATAATACTGTCGAACTTTAATTAAAATCGTTTAGGCCATCGTATTAGCCATCGTTTAACCCAAACGTATAATGGATATATCTCATTTCAATACATCAAATAGCAGGTTGCAAATCTTGTTAACAAACATATGAAAACAACTAAAAAAAGAATGAAATTATATACCTTCGCCAACCTGATTACTTGCTGAGGAACATAAGAAGAAACAAAAAATTATACTATTTGAAATAATTTCATTTTCCTACCGATTTCAAATACATTACATTTACTTAATTCGCACGTCTATTATTGTGCTGACGAATGTGGATTTAAGCATAACCCAAGGTCTGTGATTATTTTGGGTCAAATTTTAAAATATCCGACACTGTGTAATGCACTTCATTGTGATGTTTTAAAAGTGGTTTCCAAAGATCTGCTAATGTTCCTGTCCTATGTGTAAAAATAAGAACATTGGCCAACTTCAATCTCTTCAATTGCAGAAACATTCCAAATATTAGGAGGAGGAGGAGGAGGGGGATATTTATAAAATATGTGATAAGCTAAATTAATGACTTTAAAAAATGTAAACAACAAACTGTGATTCTCGTAGCGCTTCAAATAGAAAATATTCAATATGATCGTGTCTGAAATCTGCAATTGTTTAGTAGTTTATGCATATCTCATTTCTATAGCTCAAGTAAATTTGTACTGAATCATATTATACAGTGTAATCATGAGGGGAGGGGGAGATTATTTTGTTTAAAAAGAAGACCGCACAATTTATTACTCGTAAATGAGTGATATACATATACTAAATACATTTTGTTGTGCAGTGACTACAGTGGAAAAAAATTATGATGCATTCCTAATTGTTTAGCTGTTTATAAAGGTCGAATAAAAAATAGTGCCTGTGCATCAAGCAAGTGCCTAAGCACCATGAGGGGTACGTAACCACTGTAGTGCAGTTGATTGGACACAAAAAAAGCATTCAACCTTAGCCTCGGTCAACTGAAATGTCGTCGATCAACAACACGAAAGAATCAGTAGTTAATGCAATCAATGAGGAACCAAAAAGGCCGAATGACTTTGAAAGCATTATCAGAGAAGTTACACATTTCCGTTGGATGCAGCCATTTCATAGCTCACAAGTATTTGAATAATTAGGGGTACAACCAAACAAACGAAATTGCAAAAACCAGTGACATGACAGGACAAATGTGGCCATTATGTCACATTTATATGGAGGAATAGAGAAAGAATTATCAAATTAAAGTAGTAAATGTCTCACTTACATGGGCGTCATTTCTTAAAAAAGGGGGATACACTACTTTTTGTTTACAAACTGTGTTAGGCAATCTGATCATTTTTGTACAGAAATAGAAAAATTTATCTTAACACAGCAAGAAAAATAAAATACTATTTGTATTAACTTCATTCGAATATGAACTCTCTCCGATTTCGAATATGAAGCGTGTTCATGAATATGCTGGTTCATATTGCAGTAGCAAATGGCAAATATGATCGTGCCATAAATATGCAATTGTTTAGCAAACTATGCAAATCTCATTTTTATAGCTCAATAGCATTTATAAATTTTTCAAACATATTCCAAAGAACAAGCAAAGAAGAATCAAATTACACGTACGAATAGCCGTTCGTGTAAATAAATACACAAATATCTGATAGATTAGCCACCACGATCATTTACAGAACGTAATAAATTTATACGTGCAAGAAAAAAGAATTTAAAATCACCAAAAGAAGAAAAATATGCTATCATTTGTGCTAACTCCAGTATCACACCGACTTAAGATATGTTTTATAAACATAATGTTGTTGTTGATTAATGACATGTTGATGACTGATGCTTTTGTCAGAAGCGAAGGTTTGTGAATATAATTTTGGGCCGAACTTTAAAATATCCAAATGTTTTTTTAACGATGTCAATAATGTTAATCTAAATAACGATTTAATGTCGAAGTTTTTGCAATATCTCTGCCCATTATTGCAGTACGTGTATGGGGTGCAGTTGCCTTTTCCCCTGAGGCTCAATGTCTGCTTTTCTACAGTGCTGGCTTTCACTTTATGTGGGCAATTGCAATCTTCAAAATTGTGTGCAACAGAAAATAAATTATTATTACTTAATTCTATTCTACAGTATTCTATATAAAGCAAAAATAATTTCTCAAAAGAAAAAGAAAATCTATTTTCCCCAAATGATATTTTACAGTGTGTACTGGCTATATATACATGCTTAAAACATAACTGTCTATTAAAAAAATGTAATTTAAAATAAATATTTTGTCCACAGGAACCGAATCAAGGCGTACACTAACCAAAAGTAAGTCAATTATATAATGAGCGAATGTTTATTCTATCATTAAACCAGTTTGTATACAAAAACGTATGCCTATAACTCCCACCAGAGGGCGACCTGGCTATTTTCATTACCTAGGAAAGGGATCCTTAATCTATTAACTGGCAAGCCCGTAACTATTACGTTAATTGTTTACGTTAACTATTTATGGAATTGTGATTCCGGTGCACATTCTGCATTGCCGGATTGCTTCAATATGCTTATAACATTTTCTTTAAAAATATAAGTAGTGAAAATATGAGGCTATAAAGTATTAATTTCAATCAAGAAATTGCTCGTTTACTCTTCAGTATTAATTATTAAGTTTATATATTAAATAGGTATCCGTCAATGTGGCTGTTAGGATTAAAAGAACCACACAGTAACTGAAAGGTGAAATTATCGATGGTGAAGAATAATTGAAACGTTTATTAATTATTCTAGTTTGCGGCGGTAGGACCCGTTTTGCTGAACAGAGAATAATTGGAGGCGATAGATCACCTAAAAGCCAGTGGCCGTGGATGTTAAGTATTTATTTATGTCTCATTTTATATTTCCTCTGAGCATTGTCCCCGAGAGAGGGGCCTATGGCGGGGGTCGAATGACCAGTTGTCTCTAAGATATTTGTTAAGGAGGTCCAGAACTAGAACTAGAACCCCCTCAGGAGGCGACCTGCTAATTTTTGCCTAGCCCAGGATTAGTATAAGCTACCTAGGTAGGGATCTTTAACGTGTACCTGACATCGTACAGGCACGGCTCCCACGGCTTTACTTCCATGGAATAAGGAAGTTCCACGGCGTTAAGGAATTTCTTTCGCCCGAGAAATTCCGAAGGGGTCGGCCGGAAACGAAACCGCGATCACGGGTTTTTGAGGCGAACGACATACATTTAAATACATTTTACGTTTCTTGCTTGTACCAATTTTGTCACAAAATAAACAAAGAACAATTCCAATCACAAAATTAAGGGTTCATACCATGTATTGTCTGTAGATCTACTGTACTGTTATGTGGTTTACTTGGTTGTCTCGTGAAATCGACGATGTCATGCTTTTTATGTGGAGACGCCATTTGTTAAGTTTGAAGCGAAAGATCCATAATTTCCAAATATCCAAAATTTGGTAGCGATTGTTTTAATATTAAATATTGAAAATTGAGATCTAAAATTTCGTCACTAGCGACTTGTGGTGGTCTACTAAGGGTATGTTAAATTTTATGCGATTTCATTGAGCCGTTTGAGAGTTAGTCTCCGGACATGAAAATCAGTTTCTTAGTTTTATAATATAGGATATTAAAAGCCACAAAAATCTTTTGCCTCGTGGTGTATGATTGTTTATTTTTGTTCATTTAAATGCAGGTGCACCTTATCAGTCACACACCGACCAATTCATTTACGTGTGGAGGTACTCTAATTAGCAGCAGATACATTCTAACGGCAGGGCACTGCGTTAAAAATGCAGGACGTGTGTAAGTCCATTAACGCCAACTTATTTATTATTTTTTTAAAACAATTCACTGAAGTGTGTATCACAACAGGAAGATTCTGTACCCCTCTCTCAGTGCTTAGGCACTATGTGACAGACACATTTACACCAGTACTCCTGGATCAAATAATCAAGAGCCCGCGCCGGGAATTGAACCCGGGACCGCCGAACCACAGTCCTTCGCTTAACCAACTGCGTTACAACGAGTCGTACTATTATGTGTTTATGATTGAACAATCCGTACTAACGGGGAATAAATAGAAGCTATGCATTTTTGCAATTGCCAACCTAACTCATATATAAAATTCGGCAATTTCTTAACGTTTAAAGAGCTAGCTTTATTAACATTTTGACAAACAAAAATCATGAATCTTAATTCTGTGGGTGCATCTAATTAATTGTTTTTCTCTTTGTCACTAGTGTTCCAGCAGCTAATGTTACAGTGAAACTTGGAATAATAAATCGCGTATCACGTTCAAAAGTACAAACTCCAATTGACCTAATAATTCCCCATGACCAATTTCGAAGACATGGAAACCGTCTTCATGATATTGCTCTCCTTCACCTAGCAGAGCCAATTGTGTTTTCAAAGCTCTACCAGCCAATTTGCCTACCAACAAGACAAATAAGAGGAATGCAATTTGAAGATACCAATGCTATAATTCTTGGATGGGGCGATACTGGCGGTAAGTTATTGCAATGTAGTCAGGAAATTTTTAACCTTTAACCTAATAAAACAATTAAATAATTTAGCTTACGGATCATTATAAACTTATCCAAAGTGTACACTGTACACAACACAGCGCTAGCCACAACACAATGTTTTACACAATTGTTTAATAACACAGATTTGTTACAGTTTGTTGATGTTTGTTATCAGCTGCCTCACCCAAAACTGTCCTGGACACTTTTAAAATCGCCTGGCATTGTGATATTTTGTTTTTTGTAAAAACGACATGATGATTTGGTCTTATTCACAGGGCGCCATTTTGAAACGCCCAAATTTAAGAGGCGTTGTAATGCAGCACTCCATGTGCTCAGAAAAAATAGAAATCGATGTGTTGATTGATTAATTTGTGAGCCAAATTTCAAAAGCATCAGTCAACATTTCACAGCCCGAAAAAATGATTCGTACAGTCAAGTAATGATTTCTAGAATAATAATTACAACACATGGCTCAAGCAATGAGCTTAAGTTAGTCGTCTTAATAAAATGAAATGGTCGCATCACATTTCAATGTTAGTAAATATTCTCGTGGTATATCATCTGCGAATCAGTCGTAACGAATTTACTGTATATAACAATAGAAGTAAAACTTCCAAAATTCGAAGGAAAGAGAGCTCACGCTGAATGAAATTGTCGATCAGCTATACTTTTATTTTTATTTTATTTATTTATTTTTTATTATTCACTGAAGGGTATAACACAACAGGAAGATTCTGTACCCCACTCAGTGCTTAGGCACTATGTGAGAGGCACATTTTCACCAGTACCCCGGGATCGAATAATCGAGAGCCCGCGCCGGGAATCGAACCCAGGACCGCCGAACCACAGTCCGTCGCTTAATCAACTTAAAATTTGTTGTGATGATCACGCGATTGCCATTCACTTATCAGAAAAAGTCCCAGAATAAAGTTTATATTGTGGTTGTAATTTTTTTGATCTTTCTACCTATAGGAAATAGGAGTGCCCACATCTTGAGATATGCTCCCATTCTCATTGAAAAAGGGAAAGTTTGTGAAAAGATATCTCCACCCATTACTTTAAATCAGATGTGTAGCAGTGGCTCACGAGAGGACAATAGACCAGCTGAAGTAAGGCTAATGGTTCTAATTTATAATGTCAACATCTTGTTTACTTCCACCACAACACTGGGTGACACATTTTTGGTGACGAATCTCCTCTGATCTCTGATTAAATGGTGCAATATTTCTTTAAAAAACCGTTTTTATTCCGAGAAAGTGTCATCAAAAATATAAAATGAAAATTAAAATTATAAGACGATAAATAAAAATGTTTATAATTTTTAAAAATTCACAGAAGTGATTGCAAACTTATGATAACAAATTGTTACCAAAAGAAAAGATCACAAAATCGTTTAAGCATTAAGAATGCGTAGAATTTCTGAAGAAATCAACATCAACATCAAATTTTTGATTGTGACATTTTAACTTCACTTTATAATTACATTATTAAAAATTCATTGTAACTTACTTCGCCCAATATCATAAAACAGTGCTACAATATCATTTATCATAACTAAGTATTGATTCATTATTTCAGGGAGATACTGGTGGTCCAATAATGCATTTTTATGAAGACGCATGGTATATTATCGGAATTGTTTCACATAGAAGTGGTAATGAGAGAAAAGGTTACATGCAAGTTCTAACAAGAGTCGCCGAATACATCGATTGGATTTACGATAACACCGATCTCTAATAGAAGCAGTTAAGTTTTGCCAACAAAATAGACGCTAGCTTTAAAAATTGTAAATTTTGCTTCATTGTTTGAGACATGTAATAAACACATACGAAGAAACAAATGAAACGCTAGTTGAAATTCTCATTAATTTATGCCAAATTCTTAATATTAGATTTAAATTGTTTTAACAATAAGGAATATGAATTGAGTGATGGCAGCACCTTAAAAATAACCACACACGAAAATTTATTTGTGAAGCCTCGCCAGCTCGTCGTCGATTTTCCATGCCTCTGTCCCGTGTTTGTTCACTTATGCTTAAATTGTTTTGTCTATAATATTGTGATTAAGCAATGATGGACGATATGAGGTGTACATATACGTCATTTTACGTGCCTGTTAATACACGAATAAATGATTATGATGCAATTATAAAAATTTATAAGCCTTTTGAGTCATTAAAGAGCAAATAACGACATTTTTAATTGTTCAATATATTTTCCTCGGAGACTTTAAGGCCATGCTTGTAGTCTTTTGCAGCAAAATTATTGCAATTATTACAATACATTGGATCAATACATTATATTTTTTGAGTTATTATTCATGAGAGCTGATCAGCTTAACCAAGAAATAAGAGTAACACATAAAAATTGTCAAAAATGACGTCATCCTTGAAATTATTGTCTGTATTATAAGGACAAAAACGATTATTGAAGACATGTAGTTTCATGTATGAGTAAATAATAATAAACACATTCAAATATACAAAATATTCATTCAATTTCTTACAAATCACTGCAATATATTAAAATATAGCTTTATTTCGCGCGAATATATTCGATTGAAATTAGTTTGTATCTAACATTGTTGTCAATAAAAGATGATGTAGAGATATACTCTGTACGCTGAACATGTATAATTATCAGATTATCCAAACAAATCCGAACGCTTTCAGTTATGAAAATGAATTAAATGATCATCACTAGTGTACAAGTTTTGATGAAACACACAAGAAAAATATCCACATGTGCCCCTCGTCATAGTGCCTAAGCACCAAAAGGGGTACAGAAAATCCTGTAATACAGGGACTTGAAACAAACAAACAAAAAAAACATGGAATCGGGCATCTTCGATTTCACCCAAAAATTGCTCAGCTCCAGGGGAGCAATACATTAAAAAAATATGTCAAAATCGAGTTTATCCCAGACACTGATATACTCCGTAATCTACTAATCTTGCACGAACTGACCTTTGGTGCTTACGAACAGTCAAAAGTCGCTCGGTGGCAAACGATTCAGAAACAGAAATCACTTACAAAATATCATAGAGGTATCATTTAGAGAAACCCTATTGGAAATCCCCAAGTGTGTACAGTACTACAGTAAATTCGATTTCTTTTAACTATAAATATACTTGGCAATAAATAACGTGCAACAATCATCTAAGATTTTTTAAATTTATAAATCCAGCTTTTCTTGTGGTCTGCAATCAACTTATAAACAGAACGTATCAATAAAAACACGACAACAAATACAATTGAAGCCAACAATAAAGCAACACCAAAAACATCTAACAAGAAGTACTGGAAATAGTTCAAGCTGTCCGCATCACTTCTAAGATGAGGCGCCCCCTTGTGCCGAATTACATACTCAATCCAGAAGACCGCTTTTTCCTTAGGGTGTTGCGGATTGTCCTTCATTATTTTAGATACCTTTGCCGCATTTTTGGCGTAGCTGCAATGTAAAGAAGTAATAATAACGATGTTAAAGTTCAATATTTGGTGATTGGGATTTCAAAATTTGAGATCGAAATTTATCCAATAACAGATACTAATATTAAATATAATACTGAATATATAATACTGAATATAATACTAAATATTATACTAAATATAATACTGAAAATAATATTGAATATATAATACTTAATATAATATTGAATACATAATACTGAATATAATATTGCATATATAATACTTAATATAATACTGAATATAATATTAAATATAATACTGAATATAATAATACTAGCTATATTACTGAATATAATAATACTAGCTATATTACTGAATATAATAATACTAGCTATATTACTGAATATAGAACAAAATATAATACCACCTGTAAGTACTGTAACAACGTAATACTAAACATTAAAATACTAATCACACAACTTTATCGACAGGTGTACGAAGTTTGCTACTCTACCTCTTGTTATTCAACATTAGATCCAAATTGCTGTTCAATTCTTCTAACGTGAACGTCTGCCAGTCCATTACTTCTGCGAATCCCTTTTCTTTAGCATAAGCCATGTGCCCAAAATGGTCCACACTTAAGGGAAACGCCAGCTGCGGGACGCCGTGGTACGCAGACTCCATCATGCTCAGACCTCCACCGTGAGTGACGAACAATTTCATTTTAGGGTGACCTGCACAAAATAGGAATTCAATATCAGCTCACTTGATGTGAGCAACCTTGGACGTTTGGGATTGACCTTTGGCTTTTCTTTAGCCAATTGTGAATTTATGTTCTCTATGACTTTACTGAAATCTTGAACGCGAAATGTGTTCCCAAAAATTGTCTTTCATTGTGGGAAAAAATATAATTTATATTAGTGATAATATTAGAATGAATTGATAATATATTTAAAATTAAATAGTCATCTCAATTTTTACAATTGTATCTCAAATTTGTGTGAATCCGAGTAATACCTAGCAAATCATTTTGTGGCGCCCATTTGATCAGTTTCAAGTTGGGTGGAGGTCCTTCGAGAGGTGAATTACTCTTAAAAAGTACATTTTCTTTGAGCCTTGCAAAGGCGGCAAGTAGCTTATCCTTCATCTCACTTGGAATGATTGATTCGTCAGTAGATGAACCGAGCGAGAAATATATTACTCCATGTTGCGATCCATTCATGAAATCCTCCAAATCCTATTGATAAAAATAAGTGTCAAATTTTAGTACTGAAATTGTGCACTAACCTTAATTCTTTCAGGGCATAGACCAATGTAAAATGCGTTAAAAGAGTTAGTGAGTTGTGGCAAATCATTGGAATGATCCAGATAATGTTGATGGATACCTTAGGTAGTTGTTTAGCTGGTGTGAGATGCATTCCACCAGCGTCTATGAAATTAGGAGTGGTCGGAACCGGTGTTTGGAAACTGAAATGACTGTTCGCAATGAGCAACGACACCTCCCGTTCCAACTCTCTGATTGGTCGAGCTTCCGGATACGACTGACGAATGACGTCATCCAGATGCGGCAACATGTGGTAGTCTCTCATCCACATGAACGCCATGTTGAAAGCGGTGTTGAAAATTCGGTCCCAGAAATTCATGGTGACTGGTGAGCCGGAGAGCAGCGATGGAACAAAGGAATACGGATGAGGAATGTTGAGAGACCAGGCATGGTAGGCCAATAGGCCACTGGGATTAATGTACACTGCTGGAATGCCCATGCGCTGAGCCAGGGGCAGCGTGAACTCGTTTGTACTCGCATCCACCAATAGCAAATCAAATTTGGGCTTATTCTTGGAGTCCATCGGATTGTTGAGGATGTCAATGACCAGCGGCAATTTATAGGTGGCATTAGTCATTTTGAGCAATGTCTTGTAAATATTTAGAAGGACACTGACACTGGTCAATTTTCCTTTGAAATAGTGAAGGCCTGAACTTTCCAATAACGAAATGAACTCTGGAACAACAATATTTTGCACTTTCGGAAAATCCTGCACCTGTTCATATCCAGACACGTATGTGATCTAAACAGAAAGAAATAAAATGTCTTCAATATGGCTGAATACTTTTTTGTACCATGCACAATGCCATGTATTGAAAAAGCAGTTTATTTACAAAGTTGCTCAGTATTTACCTCATGTCCTCGTCCAGCCAATTCTCGAATGACTGGATCAATTGCAATCCTGTGGCTTGGACAACCAACTGGCGACATAACTAATATCTTGTAGCAGCTTATTTCAGCGATGAAAGTCAACAGTCCGCCAACAATAGCAGCAAACCAAATGGAATTGTTCATTTTTCTCTTTTTTATAATTGACCAAGTCTCAACCAAACCACAATCTGGAAAATATACTGTAGAACAAATATAAAGATCTACGTTATTGTCTGCTTCGAATTGGGTCTCAGCTTTTTCACAACAATTTGTAATCACAGTGGAGGTCACTCCGGCCACCTTTAAATCTTAAAAGTTATATGGAAGCGAATGATTTCTTTACTGAATTGCTCAAATATATATTTTATTTAAATTCACTGTAGTGCAAATATCACTACAGAATTTTATATGCCCCTCTTGGTGCTTATGTGAGGGACACAATTACATCTTGACGAAAAAAAAACTTCATTACTGCATGACATGAAACAGATTATCATTTGAAATTGAATATCATTTTTACAGTTTTATTAATTTTTATTTCGTTAATTCGGGAAATTGCAGATATTCTCAGATAGTGAATTCTAGTTTTGCAGTTTCGTCTCATGCCATGGCTCCTTGCGGTACTTACAAACTTTGAAATATCAAAATCAATAGTTTTCAGTTACATAAACGCTCAATTGTGGTACAAATTTTGGAACCAACTTATCACTAACAATTTCCGAACTCGAAACATGTTTCAGGGCTAACTTAATGTGACTGAAATGGATACAAACATCGTACATACTCGTATAATAAGTACATAAATGTAGGGCTCATGAATATTGCCAAAACGTGTGATCCACAAAAGTTGCCTCTAGTGTTAATTATACTGTACAATAATATTATTTAAAAAAAGACTCTCACAACTTTCAGGACGATGAAATAAAATGAATGGCAAATAATTTCACTGTTCAAACGCGAATATTTGAATAGCCATATATGTTAATTGGCAAATTGACCGACCCTAGGTCAGCCTTACAAAGTACATTTTCTTTTTGTTCACACTTGATACTCTGTATAATTGCCATAAAAGTGCCAACTTCCGTTTCTCTGGACATGTGGCCCGTCTTTTATGTCTATATGAATTGCTGCTGTTTGCTTTCAAGAGGCGCTCACAGTCTTGTTTAACTATTACTGCTCTAGTTGTTATTGATTCAAAATCTGCTTAAGCCAATAAATCACTAATTAACTTAGGACCTACAATAGTCTACAGTTGACCTTAATTAATTTACAACTTTTACCTGCACTTTTATTTCTCCCTATCACTGCGTCTCAATCAATATAAATTTTTCAGCCATATCTGATCAACTTTGTGCTCAAATTTGTGCCTAACAAACCCTGAACTTGTATTTTATTTTGGAAACACCAGTTATAGCTCTATAATAGATCCCGAAAGATATCTCACAATTAATTTATATTGCGTCATTGGTATAATTAAATTTGGCGACTGCCTATGGCGTTCTCGAACGGCAAAATGATCACCAATTCTGTTTTTCGTTTGTGAATAGCCAATGAAATGGCAGAGATCCGTATGAAAACTAAATTGAAATCAATTTTAACCCTAAACGCCTGATAAACTACAGTGTAACTATGCAAACACAAATTCTGTACGCACAAATGAAATCAAATTGCAGGTAATCTTACCTATAATAGGGCCACGGTTAGACCAACTTGTTCTCTCGTAGACAATTAAAGATTGTGACCTAAAAGTACCGCTTAAAAATATTAAGGACACCTTTTGACCAGCCCCCGTAAACACTGAAATTCACATGACTTCCATGTCAACTCTGTAGAAAACATTAATCCCCTCTCTAGCGAAATTTCGTCGAAACGCGAATGGACTGGAAACACTTGAGCTTCCACGGAACATTTTTTCGTCGTAATGCTTTTATTAATCAAATGCATCCGTAAGTGAAATGCGTTTATAAGGCAAATGGCGTTAATATATATACTGAGCAAATACCATGTATATCACATATTTAAATAATGTTGTGGACCGACCATTCTTGGACCAACATTGTCTCTGCTGTCGTCGCGCTGATGCCAATGGCTGTTGCGACGACAAGCTCATTCGTATCGCAGCAACCCGCGTTGTGTCTCAGATCGGACGTCGTGCATCATACTTGATTATCGAGTCAGGTTGTGGCAACATTTGTCCCGGATAAAAGCACCTATACGTTGACGAACCATCAGTCATTGAGTTGCGTCGGTTTCTGTGAATTTTGTCGACGTTTCGTAGGTTCGTTCCGATTGCTTAACATCCAATCCTTAAAGTCTGTGTTCGTATAAGTTTACTGCAGCGAAATTAGTATACTTAAATTCTTTCATTCACTTGCTAAAACAATTTATTTCTTTGGTCAGAGGTTAATCCATTGGCGGATGTACTATACAGTTTGACCTCATGCCAACTGCAACGTAATTCCCTTCACCACCACTGATTACACAATTTCAAAGTTTGACATTTTGGATACCTTCTTATGGTCTGAAACCACCGTTGTTGTGAGCCATGGACACAGTAAATTTGTGGGCGAAATAAGAAATGTAGGGCAACATTTTATTAGTGTTACTCGAAACCGGAACCGGACCGGAAATGTTGATTTTGGTGCATACGCTTTTGGATTAAAATTCGGGGTTTCCCGTTTTCAGCGCTCGTCTTGAAAATGTCTCTTCGAATTTTTTAAAAACATGTAGGTTGTCACAAATATCGCAGATAGTTGGCAAATTTTGTTAAATCGGCTTTCTTAATGATACTATTTTTCCAAAGTGCGCCTACGAATGTGTAAGAGCGGAATAAACCAATCGTATGCTACGTCTATCTACGTCACATGTTTTCCCCAGGTGAATAGCGCATTATATGTTAGTATCCATGAAAAAATATTAATCAGCGCCCTTCAGGTATAACAATTGCCCTACATGTGCATGTTTACAACAAGGTGAACACAGCTGTTAAGGAAAGAACATAATTCTAGTCGTACGTACGATGTAATTGAATATGTAATAGCTCGCGTAGAAATTGAACTCTGAGTCATTTGTTATATGATCTTGAAAAATAACTGTAACTATCAGATAAAAGGGATGGCCACATGGTATTGCAATTATTTGATTTATTTAATCATAATGCATGTTGGTGTAGTTGTCTGCATTTTTTATTTCTTAATCTGGCCGATAATGATTTGAATCTATGTAGGTCACCTAAAATTACAATTACAAATTTTACCCGCAAACAGCCCCAAAGAGAGGGGGCCTATGGCGGGGGTCGAAAGACCAGTTGGGGGACAGAAATGAATTTATTTTAAAAGGATCTGGATTTGACACATCAAATAAATATTGCAGCAATTAAATAATACAGTCTGTTGAGGTCTAGCTTTTGCAATATTTAATTATACATTTCAGTACAAATACAAATGGTATGTGATGTTTTTCTGCGCTTTAATCTGCATATTTCACCTTTTTTCAGATTTCTTCATTACTATAATGCTTTCTTGTTATGCGCGAAAGTTAACTAAAAGCTACACTATGTTCTATGTACATGTACATATTTATAGTACGGTGTTTAAATTGTTCAAGAAAGCGTAATTTAATCGCTGACGATTTTTTAAATTATTTGTTGGCATTTTTAAAAAATAAATCCTCGTAACCATAAATTCTCAGAAAAGTGCAGTAAGATTGTAAGAAACACTCAGAGTTGATAAAAGTTTGAACAACACTGCATGTTAGGAAACAGAGCTGCTCCATTATTTAGGACAACGTCTGTCGATGTAATGTGATTTATTGTGACATATTCTTGTTTACAATAAACATGCCCACTCTTTCTGTATGCGCACCTTCCTGACCTGGAGATAACGCAGCTGTTGCAATTAGCAAATACCGGTCTAAAGCATTTGCATATACACTGTAGATCACGGGAACACCCATTTTCGTTGCCATTTATGGTTTCGCCTAGGTATTTCAAATTTCAATTTCAATATACTGTATATCCGCAAGCAGACTAGACGGAGGTCAAATGCCCAGATGGGGACAGACATTGGGAGTGGGGCACTCTGGGAAAATAGGACCATTTGAGAGTGCCCCTTTCTTCTATTCAATATCTGTAGTCGGAGCTAGACAAACAATTGACATAACATTGACGTTATACTCTCCTTTCAGAATGCAAACTAGCAACCTAATATTCATTTCTTTCCTACGATATTCTAATAGCCCCAGTTTTGGTAATCACCCCAGTTTTGGTATCATGTCTGTGACACTATCAGTTCTACCAAATCTACAGCTAACAAATCCAGCAGCTCTTTGTTCCATTTCGATATCCCCTATGATCAATCCTCTCGTGGTGGGAATCCCAAATAGAACTGCGATATTCCATCAGAAACCTGACCAAGGCGAAGTAGGCCACTGACTTAATCTGACTTGGACACCCCTTCAAGGCATTTTGTACACATTTAAGCCCACAGTTTGCTGCCCCCGTCATGTTTTGTATTTGTTGTTTCTATGACTATTTAGGGGTCATATGCAGTCATAGATATTTGTACTGTTGGACAACTTTGAGAGGTTCCTCCTGAGAGCGAGTAATAATATGCTAAGGGTGTTAAGATTAGATTGGGACTGAATTTTAAGCTGCCATTTCCCCTACACCAATCACTTTTTGAATCTAGATATCTCTGAAGCTCGACTGAATCCTAGTCAAATATAATTCCCCAGTACAAATTGCACCATCTGTGGACAGTTTTATGTTGGATCCTACAACTTCGCATATATCATTAAAGTGCAAGAGGAATAGTAGAAGCCCCAAAATACTGCCCAATATGAGTGGATTTCGGAAACAACACCTGCCATTTAGATAACCAGTCTAAACCCAATTACTGATGTCATATCCCCATATGATTTAGCTAATAATCGTTGGTGAGGAACTGAGTCAAAAGCTTTGCTAAAATCAAAAACTTAATCTTGCTGTACATGTTTATCTAATGACATATTGAAGGTCATGAGTGAGAAGGCCAAGCTGTGATTCGTGTGTGTCATTAATAATATTGTTTCAGGCATGATGTTTTATGACATTTAACATCTTGTTAAATGTCATGAAACATGTTTAAGCCAGGAATGTGGACGTCATTAATAATATAGGTTAGTTAATAATATACGGACTGAATTCTGTTGCCATTCTATAAAGTATTACTAGAGGTGATACTGCTCGTTCTCATTTATTTTCCCACTCCTTTAATGCCGTATATTATTTGTGCAACTTATTTTTATGGGCCATCATATATTGCATTGCATCGCGAGGACCCACAAAATTAGCTTTTGGATATTCTTTTTGTTTAGTTTTATTATATTTTCTGTACATTTTCGTTCAAATAGCTGAATTAATAAAAAACTTCATCTTGCCCTTTGTATGGAATGAAATTTGTGTGTTTTCATTATTGTCTATTTAAATTTTGCTGTAGTATTTAAAATCCTAGATAGTTACAGAGCTCTGTGTTATACGATACTTTTTAAAAATACTTTTTCAAATTCTTATATTATTACTATTAGATTTTGAAATCTTCGAAGCGACTATCATTTTAGGATTACTACATAAAACCATATACATGGTGCAATTCCGAAACATCATTTACATTATTTTTAATTTAATTTTCTTTTTAGTGATCAGAATTAGATCATAAGACAAATTCCTAACTCTTCGCCACAAAAGAAACACGATAGAAATAAAAATGAAGAACACCAAAATAGAAGCACCAATAATATCTAATAAGAAGTATTGGAAAATGTTTAAGTTTTCGGCCCCACTTTTTAGATGTGGCGCCCCCTTGTGTCGGATAACATATTCTATCCAGTAGGCTGCCATGTCTTTTGGATGTTGTGGACGGTCCTTTATGAATCGGGAAACTTTTGCAGCATTATCAGCGTATCTAAAAATTATATTCATATTTGACAATGTGTTTAAAATAATCAGTCAATGGGACGTCACAAATTCAAATGTCGTGAATAAATGAGGGGCGATTCATAAAAATTTAGTTAAAACATGAATACAATAATTTTAAAATATAAATTTGCAGTTTCACATTTTTCATTTGAAGTCTTGATATTGTTTCCCTGTTCTTTTCGGTCGTCTGATGTTCTTATCACAAATACTTATGAAAAGGCAATGATATCAGGAAACATACACAGGTGAAAACCGCACAACCTGTTCAAATATGAACAAAATGGAATTTAATATTAATGGAATTATTTTACCTCTTGCTGTTCAGCATAACATGCAATTTGTCATCTAATTCTTCAAGGGTGAATGTTTTCCAATCCAAAACTTCTGCAAATCCCTTATCCTTAGCATAGACCATTTGACCAAATTGGTCAATAGTGAGGGGAAAAGCCAACTTCGGCACTCCGTGATATGCTGATTCCATCATGCTCAGACCACCGCCATGACTGATGAACAATTTCATTTTAGGGTGACCTGCCCAAGATTAAAGTTTAAAAACAGAAAATATATAGTCGTTACTACATTTCTTTGAAAATTCTTGGTGGATCAAAAAATGTTTTTGTTTAAAAAAATAAAACGTTTCTAAATTAATCTTAAAAATCATATACTTACCTAGCAAATCATTTTGAGGTGCCCATTTGATAATTTTCACATTGGACGGAAGTCCCTCAAATGATGATTTGGATCTAAAGAGTACGTTTTCCTTGAGCTTTGAAAAGGACTCAAGTAGTTTCTTTCTCATCTCAATGGGAATTATTGATCCGTCAATAGAAGAGCCAAACGAAAAATAGACAACTCCGTGTGGTGATTCATTCATGAAGTCCTCTAAATCCTAAAGATAATTTTGATTAATGGAATGCATACGTAAGAATAGATTTCAAAGAAAATGTTGTTCGTCTACTATGACCCTTTCGGCCTTATCAAGGATTGAATTCATATTCTTTTGTTTAATTGGTGTAGCAAATAAAATTGATGTGATATATTTCGTAAACTTGCAAAAAAGCTTTAAAAAGAGAATTATTTAATGATACACTTAATACATTTAAACAGAAGTTGTTAAAACATACCTTTGGTAATTTCTTGGCTGGTGTCAGGTGCATGCCACCTGCCTCGATTAAATAAGGCATGGATGGCATTGGCGTATGAAAACTAAAGTGTGAGTTAGTTATCATCAAGGAGACTTCACTTTCCAACTCTGTGATTGGTCGAGCGCCTGGATACGTTTGACGAATGATAGAATCCAGTTTTGGAAACCAGCAGTTGTTCCGTAGCCACATGTAAACCAAGTTAAAAGCAGTGTTTTGAAGTCGATCCACAAAGT
Organism: Mycogona germanica; assembly: GCA_034698785.1. NCBI lineage: Eukaryota > Metazoa > Arthropoda > Diplopoda > Chordeumatida > Chordeumatidae > Mycogona > Mycogona germanica. Next base: position 17,580 of record JAQGBY010000872.1, read on the forward strand.
TCATTTTGAGTGGATAGTCAAAGATCATCGATGGAATATAGGAGTAGGGATGAGGAATATTGAGTGACCAGGCATGGACAGTGAACAAGCCACAGGAGTTGAGGTAGACTGCAGGGATTCCCATTCGCTGGGCCAGAGGCAGTGTAAATTCGCTGGAGCTTGCGTCCACCACCAACAAATCAAATTTGGGCTTCAATTCAGAGTCCAAAGGATTTTCAAGGATATCGACAACCAGCGAAAATTTGTAAGTGGCAACAACCATATTGATATAAGTGTCATATAAAAATGGCAGAAGATAGACACTGGCCAATCTTACACCAAAATAGTTCTGGCCTAAATTTTCTACAAAATTTGTAATATTTGGGATTTGGAAGTTGTGCACATTTGGAGAATCCTGAAACTGTTCATATCCAGATACATATGTGATCTAGAAAAAGAAAATATTGAAATAGTAACGAGAAATTAGGATTTATGACATTCGAACAGTTGCGATGAACAAATAGTAGGAATTAAGATGCTATTTAATATTTCATTTAATTTTCATTTCAAATTTGGATAATTAAAATATGACTACGATAACACAAACTCACAAAAATTTTGCTTGCTGCTTCAGAATAACATATAAGAAAATACTGCAAGCTCTCAACATTTTTAACACGCATACATCAATTGTGATCAAATAATTACATGAAATTCATATGAATTTACAATGTCGTCACGTGACAAGATGTTAAGTGACTCGTGTCGCCATTTGCAATTTTTTTAACGACGTTCACCCACGAAAAAAACAAAATGTTACTCTGTAATTGATGGAATGATGTCAATAAATTTTTTAATTTAAATTTGAGCAAAATTCAATGAGCCATTATATATTCTCGCATACAAATTATGTTATGACCTGTATAACATTGACATTTTCCACATCGATAATGCCTGTCCTCGAGACGAGCTTAATTTCTTGTTAAACTAATAAGAAAAACAACAACTAACCTCATGACCCAACTGAGCCAATTTCATTATGACCGGATCAAATGCAATCCTGTGGCTTGGAGAACCAACTGGTGACATGAATAATATTTTGTAGCAGCTTATTTGAGTAATAGTGATCAAAAGAATAGCAACTGCATAGCCATCATAATTCCTCATGATGGCCTTCGTCCGCAAGAAATCTTAATCAGAAAAATATTAAAAATTATATAACCTCTTCAGACACGAGCGCAAAAAATTCTTACATTTCGAATAATGACATTAAACAGAATTGTCAAAACATTAACAATATTTTGGAAATATTCTTGTTGGAAATATTCTTGTCATTGCAAATGAAATTATTTGATGCAGTTTTCCCGTACGCCTGGACTCGGGTCCTATTTTCAGTAATTATTTTTAATATGATGCCAAACAAATACAGATAATATTTTCAATTAATCAGAGCCGATCATTTAATTGATAAAAGGGATATAGGGTCGTTCACATTCAGCAAAAATAGTCTACAGTATGGTCGTCTCTGGACAGAAATATAAATACCAACTTGTCACCAAAGTTCTGCAGTGTTATGGCAACTCGGGAACTAAATGACACAAGTATTGAAAACTACACCACACGAGACAAACTGACTCTATAAGCTCATAACGCATGTGTCAATAACAAATAAAAAATTGACTTAACCTTGTCACCTTCGGTAGGAGAGATATTTCGGCACCGACGCTCCCCCGATGCTTCGACGAGGGATCATAAAAAATAACCGAGTCAGAATTTCCGAACCTGAACTTTAAAGATAGTAAAAATAGAAACGTAAAAATGAAGCAGAACCGACGAATCGCTTAGCACCTGTTCGCTTCGCTTAGCAACCGATGGCATCACACTTGCTGGAGTTCGACCACCACCAGCTGCTCGAACACCGGGTCACCAATCGATCTCGATTATAGTTGGACGTGTAATTTCTTTTTATGAAAACTACTAAAATTCAATTCTATTTTCGAACACAGAATGGCGTTTAATTCCATTAGCGTAAACTCACTTTCTGGGAAACCTCTCTCTTAATTGTCTTCATCCGCATCGAGTAGAGCGTAGCGTGTAACGAGTGCGCGTTTTTTCGCCTGATGTGCCGCATGTGCGCCACCTACACATCACACGTGGGTGAGTATACGACCAACACCAGCTGCTCGAACACCGGGTCTCCAGGCACGAGCCAATCGATCTCGATTATTCAAAGATGGTAGAGTGGAGCCGATGGTAGTATCGGCTTCGACATTACAATCCCCCTTCAGAATTCTGAGCAGCAACCTCAAACGTCGACTTCAGAAATTGATGGAATAATCGCAAAACTCCAACTCGTTGACGTCGTCATGATGGAACCGATTGACGCTCAACCGAAAACTTTGTGAGAGCAATTTGTTTGGTTAAGGGTTGCACTATTTACATACCATTTCAATATTTGCAACGCATAAAATTAATACGTGTTTCTTGCAAGGTCCGAAGGCACGAAATCTATTGTACTTTCAAGGATATGGCAACATGGATTTTTCCAGAATGGTGACTAACGGATTTTAGGAAATATTTGCCTGGGCTGACACAACAAAAGTAACGGGCTAAAGTCAGGAAGTCACGCCAGCGTCATTTTCGACATCTGTCTTTAATGACGACCAGGAAACCAAATCACATCACACTTAATTAGTCGTCTCTCGATCGAAATCAAAATGAAATTTGACATTGTTTGAATTAGTTTATTTTCAATTTTAAAAAAAATATTTTCTACTAGACATTTTTCCTTTTTCTGCCACTTAGTACGTCCTACTTTGGTAAATGTGGTGTGGTCAGCACTTTTAAACACAAACCAATGAATGACTAATCTTCGTTTATAAATTTAAAAAAACGAAGATGACAACACGAAGCAATACCAAGAAAGAATACGCGCCTCTTATGTTACGATAAAAAAACATTTGTGCTCAACAGCAAAAAGTTCAAATGAGAAGCCATTTGTAATTTTTTCTACGGCAACAGCCAACGCGAAAGAAAACAACCAAAATGTTGATTCTTTATGTATTATGCTGTTTGTTACTTTATCACAAGTCACAAATGATCACCAAACCAGGCAATTTTTGCATCCATTACAATATTTGGTCATGAAGTCGTAGTTAGGACTAGATTAAGGACATTTGAAGCATTGACATTTTTTTCGGAAAATAATGCCGCCATTTAAATTTTTATTGATGATACGTATTGAATCAATGAGAACTCAGTTTCCAATTCAAAATGTGAACCAAATCGTAGGACGACTGTAGGAGGGATGTGCGTCATTGAGGGACAAATAATACAGAAGGTAAATACAGAACATCTGTGAGGCCCATTGAAATATAAAAACCATTTGTACAGTATAGTCCCAAGTAACCATTAGAAAATATTAATCATGATGCCTTACCAGATGGCCTACATGGCCTCATACTCCTACATTTAGAAATGACGGTCATTTCATCGGCCAAGATTGTTTTTTGAATGTCGATAATTGAATAATAAAAGATAATTGAAAATTGTGCGTAAAGATGTTGCGTTGTATTTGCTTAATGCGCCCACAATATTTGAAAACAGATGCACATGACCCAATTTTTTTCGTTAGATACATTATATTGTATATTTAAATTTTAGTTGGGTGACCCCCTTTTTTCCGGGTCAACCGGCTTTCCCATTGCACGTTGCAGCCTCGGATCTTTTAGCCGCCAATCTCATCAATGAACAACCAAAAATTTAGTAATCAACAAATTCATTTATTTATTGCTGAAGAACAAATTTACATGTACAATCGAGCCGTTAAGGGCTTTATTCAGCAAAATATAAACATCTATAGAACAAATCTTTAAAAAACACAGAACTATAAAATTTTGAATTTAAAACAGCAAATTCTATCTTAAGTCATCGTGGACTCGAACAGCATTTGTTTTTGTTTGCTCTCACAGACTTAACACAACTTACACAAACATCCATTATCTCACAGAATTCGTGATCCCAACATTCTTTTCCTGTAGTCGGATGATTCGACTCAATCACATACTTCGGCTAATTTGACAAACAAATAAAACCGAAACCTTGTATCCGAAACCTGAAGATTTTTTACACTGAAATTAATGTCACATTAAAAATAAAAACCAGACATAAGATGCGTCCCTCACATAGGACCTTATCACCAAGATGGGCACAGAAACTCCTTTAGTAATTACTCTATATTGAATTTTAAAAAAAGGACGATTAAAAGGTCGAGAAGATCCCATCATTAATTAAAACGTCAATTTTCTTAACAGTTAATTAAATTTAAAGTAAATAAAAAATGCTGAGAATTTCCGTTTTATTTTTATTAGTACTAATATTTATTTCTGAAAAAATATAATGTTGGCTCTCCCATGAAGGGGAGGGAGAGGATTCCTTATCCCCAAAGGGTATTTGGAGTTCTTTTCGATATCATATAGAACTTTTCCCCGATAAGTTTAACGAATTTTCCTGCGATTTAGCGTCATTGTGATCTGAGGTGCTCACCAAAAACCGTACAATCCGAAACTTGTTCACTAGATGGCGCCATCAACAAACGGTTTCATAACCAACCTTGGCACAAACTTCCGCAAAAAAATGATAACGCAGTCTTGGGAGTTAGACTATGAAAAGAAACTTCATGACAAAATAGTGACGCAGCGATTCTAGCCATTCCAGTTCGATTTGAATGTCACTACCAAAATTTCAGCTTCCTCAAATTTTAAATTTTCCACTCTTGAACTCATCAACGTACTTGCTCGTTTCGATGCATCCAACAGATGCAGATTGATTTTGTTAAAAAAGTTAGAATTTTTGCAAAATATATTTTCAAGACTATAATGTACACAACGTCTGTTCTCAATCACACGGCGCGACCACATCAATGTCAGATTCAGCTTGACCTTATACCACAGTTCGTTATAATTTGTCAGTTTCACGAATTCGATTTTTTCCCTTTTCGACATTGTAAAATTGCAGATTCACTTTTTAAGCGTTTAAAGTCTCTTTATCTGCAATCGCAGAGCCGACGAATGATCGGACGTGGGATAACGACAACTACTGGACGACACGCCGTTGTCGGAGCAGGTACTGTCCGTCAGTTCCGGCCCTCCGGTCGACCAACCGACCCTCACGTTCCCATTCCTTCGACAACCTCAGTGCCAGTAGGTGGTCGCTCTCCAGCTGTCGCTTCGCAGACAGTCGGCGCGTCGTCTTGTGGGAATCATCGGTCGAGACGACCGTCGCAGAGCCCCGAGACCTGCCCCGACTGACCACGCTTTTGGTCGCAGCCACTGCGTGTCGTTCTCCAGCGTGCGGCATGTAAGTGCTCACTCGCTTCCCATTGGTGCTCGACTCGTCAATGATGCCAGCTTTCGAGAGTACCTGACGTTACAGCAAATGTTTTAAAGAAAATTTTATTCGAGTAAAATGATGCGAGTCCAAAACGTATACAAAATAAATTTGTGGACCAAAAAATTCAAGAATATTATTACAGAAAAATGTGAGATCAATCAATCCGATGTGGAAACGTTTTGTTTTTGGTCCAACCGGAGTTGTAATTGTGGCCCAATGGGCATACAACATCTCCAACTTGGGAACTTCATTTAAGCGGGTGTCATGCCAGATATAGATGCTATTTTTCCTACCTTTGACCTCCCCGGTGCTCTTTGCAGCCCACCCGCCGGCTTGGTTTTCGAAGGTGGATTGTGGCGCTCCCTGGTGGCTGGAGTTTGTGCGGCTGCCAGCGACATCCGGCGACTCTTTTGTCGTTTCGTGGGTGAGGGCGAATCGCATTGTCGCAACTTTCTCCGTTTGACTCCCGCTGTCGGTTTGTCGAACGACGCCAACTTGCCGACGGGGTTCTCCTTGTTGGCCGCGTCCACGATGCAGGGAAGGTCGTTTCTAAGGGTTGGCGTATTCGGGCTGTCATTCCTGAATAGAGTAAATACCAAAACATTTCAAGAAAATTAATATTTCTCAAAATGTTCAAAGGTCGATAATTCCGCACCATGTGAATTTCAGGAAAATGTGCACAAATTAATCGGCAAGGCGTATAATCCGGTCCTCCTGCCTGCAATCCGATGTCTATTCTTATGACCGCAAAATAATTAATTCAATGAGACATTCTAATGAACAAGGTTGCAATTATATAAAAGTTATTTTATATATTAGACACACTGCAATTCGCTGGTTACCCACGATCTTTGTAATTTTTGATAGTGTCTAATATATTGTAATATTAAATAAATCTCGTCTTCATTAGAATTACTACCAACGGCACCTACATTTTAATGTGCAATGGGACATGCTGAATACTTTTTCCAAGACCTGGTTTACTGGGTTGTCAAGGAGGAAAATCGAAATGTTCAAGTTCAAATACTAAATATAACATATTTTATATGTATGTGATTAATTGTTCAGTTGATCTGCTCAGTGGCTGATCATTAATCTATTCTGTCGGATTGTAGGACGAACCGAATATTATACCCAACTGCTAATTAGCTAAAATTCTCCTTGCATCTATGGTAACGAGTAAAAGTTGACTGACCGGCCCTTTTGGTTCGCAAAGACCTTCAGCGTGACGTTGGTGGGCGTCAGGGGAAAGGCGACCAGCCTACGAGAGAGCGCGCTGCTCGGTCCACCAATGTTTGGCACCGGGACGACAATGGAAGCAGACTCGAGGTATCCACCGCCATCACCGCCACCCAAGGCGGCGGCACGCTGCTCAGCCACGAGGGCGATCCGGTTGTGCAAGACGGGAGCCGTCGCTCGCTGATGTTCCTCAATGTCTCCAGACAGATTGCGGGGTTTGGTGTGGATGAGCGCCGGCTCGAAGAGGCGGCCGTCGGGCGAACGCATGGGTGGGGTCTTGGGTTCCACCTTGATCGGCGTGAAGTGACACAGCTCACCGCTTATGCTGTCCTCCTCGCTGTCTTCACAGGGAACGGAATCTTGAACAGGAAAAGTAAATTCATTTTTATTAGGGTGCACGGAGAAGTGCAACCCAAGAGGGTAGGAGGTCCCAGGATATTCATTAAGTAGACGGCGTCAAAGAACACAAAGATTTAACAATCTAATCCACTAAATTTAGCGCTAAATTGTATCACCACCTATTAAGCCATACTTTAAAAAGCACTCCTAAAAGGTAGACCCTTTCCTCATCGGCTTATTTTATAAAGGTCGCAAACTTCAAATCAGGAAGGTATGTCTTGTTTTAGTGAACTGATCCTAGTCCAGTTTGCGGTCACAGTGAAAAATATAATATAATATGAATTGCTCAATCTTACTATTAGCGATATTTCGTGACGGACAGGGCAACACTCTGCTGCTTGTGCCAAAAGGACATGGCTCGTCATCCGCACCAAAGTCTTCGATGACGATCAGGGGTTCGTCGACGGAAAACTTTTCGAGGCAGAGCGGTAGACTAGCACTGGAAGAGTTGCGCCTGAAAGGAGGTGTGGCCGAGTCGCGCAACCCGCCAAGTGCCGCCGAACTATGCACAGATTGGCTGGCTGCTCGTGTGGTGCGCGCCGCACCAGGGGGAGCCGCAAAACCCGTGCTGAGAAAGGGGCGATTCCGTTTGCGACTCTTCGACGGCAGGGCGTCCAGTATGGGCACAGACTCTGCGCGCGGCGTCTGGCCGTGGAGGTCGCGGAATTCCGAGTTCAGCACGTACAGATCGGTCGACGAGTTCTGAAAGGGGAAAAAATGACCAGTTCATCCTTTTGACTGCCTCTCAGCCTTTTTTCCATGACAAATTGGTCGTTGCATTGTTTTTCTAACGCAAACATGTGGAGCAACCTAGTTGATGTAATGAACAAAGAGGTAATCGATCATGACAACCATAACACTATGGATGGTTCCTAAGTAATAGAAGTAATCGCATACTTGGGGAACATGAATAAATCTCTGCAAACCTATGTGACGTTCCATATCGATTGCCTTTAGTGAATTTGTGTTCCCTAATGTGCTTTTAGCTAAATATGAAGCTAATCAAACAGGTTGTTGTTTAATATGGGAATAATGGATTTATATTTTAAAATGATAACACAAGAAACTGACCTCGTTAATTTCGTCCGAGAGCGCTCTGGCAAAGGCGGAGTCGTCTTGGGTGAGCCGCAAGCCCTGCAACCGCTTCTTCTCGGCGTCCCTTTCGTCCATCTGAGTGAGCATCCGGATCAGTCGCTCGCTCTTGGCATTCTCGATTTGCCGCTGTTTCTCTTCCTCCTCCATTAACTGCAACAAACACCAATCACACGCGTTCTAATCAATTTATCTGATTATATTTTTAACGATTTATTTCTTACTCCGTACATGTGCAAACTAATTCAGACTTTTTATTGTGTAATATCACTGCAGGAGTTTCTGTACCCCTCTCGGTGCTTGGGCACTATGTGAGAGGCACACTTTCACCAGTCTATCGAGAGCCCGCGCCGGGAATCGAACCCGGGACCACCGAACCACAGTCAGTCGCTAAACCAACTACGCTACGACGAGTCGTGCAATTTATATTTAATATATAAAATCAATTTCAATAGAAATTGTCAGACCTGCCCAAGTCTTCCTGTTTCCCCAAACCGACCTGAACAGATTAATGATTACCACAATCATAGCCTTAAATCGTTACCTTGTTCAGCTGCGACTCAAATTCTTTTCTTATTTCACCCTGGTCGGAAATTAACGGACGCGGAAAACCATTGCCATCTACAATTGGCAGACAGAAGTTGAATTAGTGAAACGTACAAACGTGATTAAAATATTACAATTACATGAATTAGCGAAGAAAAAGATAATATTCATAGAGAAATTTTATGAGACATCTATCATTTAAATATAAAAATTCGGATTGTGCTCGAAACGGCGCCGAGCCGAGTCAAGGAGTCTTCTAAACCAGTTTTCATCGACTGTCGCGCCACACAAACGTTCGAACAAGAACTCGTTGGTAGCATAACTGAATGAATGACACAAGCAAGATAGCTACGAATGCGCCGTTCTTCGATAACAGTACATCAAACAACACCCACGCAAATATTGACTGACCATCTTGGTTACTGCTGGGTTTACCGACATCCATGTCGTCGTCGTCGTCGATGTCATTGAGCCGCTTGTGCACCCGTTCTGGAAAATACTGCTGGATTGTTCGCCAGCGCTGCTGGTTGACCAGCGAACCCTGTCGGCTCGCCTTACGCGCCCAATTTGAGATGTATCGGCGACACAGTGGGCAGCGCAGGCTGGCTTTTTGGACGTGCTGCTCGAAGCAGGACAGACACAGCTCGTGGTTGCACGGCATCGTCACCGGCTCGATCCGGATCTCCATGCAGATCGGACAAGTCACATCTGACAGCTCCAGCACCGACTCCTGTTTCTTCCCGTCCATCTTTCTCTTCGAGCTGGAGCAGTTCACGGCGCGAGAAGTTGACGCCATTGTTACACTTTTGGCGCGATTTGCCAGGATTGCTAGAACAACCCACTCCTGTAGCCAAAGTGCACTGCCGCGCTCCTTACGACGAACTACAAAATCAGCACTAAATGGTGTCCGTTTTATCCGCTAGGTTCGCATTTAAAAAAATTAAGGGTGTCTTTAGCATCATCTGTTTTCGTAAAAATCACTAGATTCACCGTTTCATAGGTGTACAGGTACCGCCACGCTCCTTGCGGGTGTCGGTAGAGTTAATGGCAGTTGGTACGAGATAACTGGTTGACGAAGTTTGCCGCAAGGTGCAGATTTGTAGAAAAGCGAGTGATGGCAGAATTGACCATTTCAAGATCAACGGTTGCGAAACAAGTCGGGTCAAAAACCCATTTTTAAATGATTTGGTGCTCAGTATTGTTGATTACCGGTTTCTGCTCTGGATGATGTTGGCTCGCGAAAACTGGGTCGAAATTGTAGGCTAACGTCCGAATAAAACTAGGAAACTAACTCGAATTAACAAAGCCGATCAGGGAACAAAATCGAATCAAATTTCAACGATCAAAATGAATCATTCAGAATCTCAGGAGCGCCGGTGTCGCCACTGCGGCCACTTTGAGAACTAATCAAAACAACATGGTCGCTCACATGAGTTGTCAGAATCGATGAACCAAATATTAATTTAGACTGCTTACGTGTGAACTGACAGCTCTTATCAAGTTTCGAATTTCACTTCACCTCTTAGTAAGCACAGTAGGTATGCTTGTGACATTATTGCTCGTTGTTCTGAAACAACAAGGACGTTTTTATCAGTGACCGATGTCGCCTATATAGCCAAGACCTCTTTCATTGACGTAGGTGAGGTTTTCCCTGTCACTGAACCAATCTAGCCTAGGCCTGACCTACATGACCTGTTGCCTATTTAAATGTCCCTCCGTGCAAGTTTGCATACATTTAAGGCAATGGTTAATTTGTTATACGTCTGCTTCAGCGATAGGCATCGTGTCAGCGGTGGTAGCAATAGCAATACGTATAGTTTCTAATAATAACATCTTACTATGATTTTAAATGTCCAGTAAATTATTGATAAATATTTTAAACTTTACCCTGAATACCATGAATACGGAGTCGTTTTCTCACCAACAGATCACCTGTGAATATGGACGTTCTTCGACCGAATTTGCTGTGGATTGGTGGACGCTGCTATCGCCAAAACATCGATACTAACAGGGAGGCCACCTCGACTTGCTTCGACTTTGGCGAAACTGAAAAAAAATCTGAAAACGGTGTGCAGATTATTTTTGATCTCTCAATCGTTTGCTTTCTTTTGCTTTTGTTTGTTTTTTTCTTTACTTATCGTCTATTCATAGTTACCAGTGCTTGTTTCGACGTGGACGAGACGTGCGAAGACGATTGCGATGTGTTTCAGCAAAATGGTGGACCGTTCGTGTGCGAAATCGCCGTTCCGGCCGCGCTCATGGGAAACGTCGTTGGGCAGAAGGGCATCACCAAACGACGCATCGAGACTGATACGAACGTCATAATTGCGGTGCCCAAACAGGGAGTCGAAGGAAAACCGATCGGTAATTGAAGGGCGACAAACGTACATCATCCTAGTGGCGGAGTAGTGGTTAAATCAGTTCTCAAATTGGCGAGACAGTCGCTGATATAGTCCTTCGCCAAAAACTACTTTGATTCTAATCATGTAGCATATTACTTTTTGGTCTTACCAGAGCGAAAACATATGTAAATACTTGTATGTATTATGATTATATACGTGTGTGTAATTATATGAATTTTAAATTACGGTTGAACAAGTTTCAATTTTTTGGGGTGTGATGGCAGTCCACAATTATGTGCGCTGATAGTATATTCTTGCTCACATCCCGAGATCTGCGTAGCATAACAACGAATACCTTATTGTTTCTCAGTCATCAAGGGCAAGACTCGCCAGTCCGTACTCAAAGCCCGCTGCCGAGTTGTGGAGCTTGTCAAGTCAGCACGTCAGCGACACCATCCCACCCACTTCCTATCGATTCCACTGACCGGCCCACCACTGACCGAGAGCTTCGCTCGGTTCCAAAAGGAAGTGCTGGAACGTTGCAAAGGGGTGCGTAAAACAATCTGTCCATATAATCTAGCTGGCGTCCTTCAATTTTTAAAATTTATTTTCATGGATTCCTACAATTCAAAAATGTCCTTTATATCCGGAAAACCATTTGTGCATCACATCGAAAACCGGTTTTCGAATGTCGCATTTTGTGAGCAATATTTTAATGTTGTCTGTTTGGGCGAGCTTGTTCTAAATAGTTTGAAAACAATTTTAATATCTACTTTAGTATGAAACTTTGGAAAGTGCTCTTTATCTAAGGTTGCCAGGCGGAAAATTTTATTAACCAAAGAAAATGGAAAAAATGACTCCCAAATTTCTCGATCAACATTTTCCTTTCTACTTCAGGATCGCGGCATCAACGCCTCACTGTTCCAGAATCCGAAAAAATTACATCTGACCATCGGAGTTCTGGTGTTGCTGGACAAAAGAGAACGCCAGAAAGCCAACGAAGTTCTCGAAGATTGTATGGACAAGATTATCCGGTAAGAGCAGTTTCACAATTTATACTATTTAATCAAGGTGAGCGTGTGTGCCAAAGTGCTGACGTTAAAACGGTTGAGCTCCTCCACGAAATTCGCAAATGGCGCCATTAACATTGATTTCCTTTTGTTTTACTCACAAATACTTTTTAGACCAATCTTGGGCGATTCGCCGCTTGTCGTGGACGTTAAAGGGATTAGCTACATGAACGACGATCCGGGCGAAGTCGACGTGTTGTATGCTAACGTTTTGATGAAGGAAAACTCTGAAAGGTGAGTGCCTTGTAATATATAAAAATAACCAATATGCATAACAACGTTCTCAATCTGTTCATCAGTTGACAGTTAAAACTTAACATAATTATTTGACCTATCTCGCCTTATTCGAAGTTTACCGAAGGACACTATAATTTTTCATTTTAATTTGATGAAATAATAAATCCCTAACTACTTGAACTACTTCAACTTGTAGAATCGATTTAAATATGGCGTGTTTGGCTTTGGCAGGTTACAAATATTAGCCGACAGGCTGGTCCAACATTTCATGGATGCCGGATTGATGAGTCCGAATCGTCAACTTTCGAACAACGTCAAAATTCACGCTACCGTCATGAACTCTCAATTCTTAAAGTCGGCCGAGGAAGTGGACCAGTCGGGTACCGCCACCAAGGGTCGGCAGACGTTTGATGGACGAGAGTTGTTGCAAGTAAGATTGATAATTAATTTTAATTTTATAAATTAGTTGATAAGTTTGAATACTTTGTTGCTAGCTTTTTTTAAAAAAAATCGTTTCGAAATTGTTAGCGATTATTTTGAAAGTTTTAAAATACTGGAAGATGATGAAGCTAGCCACTGAAGTTCCCGTATTTTGAAACTTTCATTAAATTATATTATATCACATTATATTTCTGTTTTTTTCTCAACAGGTTTTCAAGGATTTCCATTTTGGAACTTACACAATAACCACGATTCACTTGTCTCAAAGATTCATGATAGGAGACGATGGTTATTACTTGGCCTCCAAAAAGTTGATGCTGTAAAACTTTCACATTCGCTCTTATTTGGTTGATATTTTTATTGTTTACGTGAAGATATTGTAAATAAATCACTTATATTTTTGGCACTGCAAATTCGTCTATTTATGTCTACGTGAATGTGACACCTAGGTACTGACTGGCTCGGTGGTCCCGGGTTCGATTCCCGGCGCGGGCTCTCGAAAATTTCGATCCCGGGGGTACTGGGTGTGTGCCTCTCGCATAGTGCCTAAGCACCATGAAAGCTATAGAACACCTGTAGTGCGGATGGCTACAGTTGATTAGAACAAAAAATGTATTTTGTATAATTCCTTAGAAAATCTACATTCTAAATTCTGCTATAAAGTTCATAAAAATTAGGATAAAAATTTAATATATGATGATAATGTAATTAATTTTCTTAAAATTTGAACCTAATTTTGTCAGATTGTGTTTTTAGATTTCTAGTTTGGTTTGTAACCTCGGTTCTCTTGAAAATTAATATTCGCCCGGTCCAATGCGCCTCATTCGTAGTGCGGTCAATAAACCGTGCGTTTATGTCTGCGCATTTAAAATCTTTGACTCCGAAAGTCATCTACTGAGAGTTTGAGGTCCACTTGGGAATCTTACTCGTGACGTAGAAGTGGAAAAATTGCGAATGCCTAATTGGAAATATTGAGAAATTTTATCTCGAGATTACTTTATAGGTTTTCAAGTGCACTTTCAAACATTCTCTAGAAAATTCGCCCCGCAGGAATAAAGAAAACTCCCAAAGTGTCTTTTTTAGACACATCGATCTGACGTGTAACGTAGAAAAGAAACGAATATGCTCCGGCTTCAAGAAAAAACAGAATTCCATTTTTCATTCAAAGAGTGGAAAACTTTTATTATCTTCGAAGTGTGACGAAAACGGAAGAGAATTTTTTTTTGAAGTCCTCTCACCCATTTGTGGGTTAAAAGAATTCGACCCGTCTATTTGGACTGACGCACATGAATGGCTTTCGAGGTGGTCAAGGGAAATTGCTGTTCGATTTTTTGTCACACATCGACCTAATCATACAAACAGGAAAAAGCTTTCTTGAAGCAATGTAGCGGAAAACGAAATATATGGGTACTCAACAAGAGAAAAACGTTGACATGGCGTTTGCAGAGGCCATAGACCTATCTAGACTGCTCGAGCGCGTTGGCCAATCGGCGAATGGAATGTCCCCCGGATTCATTGACATGTTCGAGAATAGAAATCCGCCGCCTGATGGCGAACTTGGACGTTAACTTTTATAACACAAACGTTTTATAAATTCGTTTTTCTCTAATCATTCAAGCACAAACACTTGACTTAAAGACGTCTTATTGTCATCCATATCACAACAATTTCAATATATCTGTATATGGATACACGTATATATATGCTCACAATAAATTCTCAAAATAGGCATGACTGGGAAAACTCTGAAATAGACTCGGACGAAGAAGACGCTTTCCATTTTGAATATTCGGATCGATTGAGATATATTTATCGACAATGGAGGAGGACTTACTTCGAGGACTAAAAGGTTTAAGCGATGTGAAACAGCATCTGCCTTCGCCATAAATATATGGATCCAACTTTCTGAAGAGATAGATTTGAGCAACAATACCCCAGTGGATTTGGGAATAGTTACCGGGGCTGGATCTCAATGGATCTCATATATATAGATATAATCGGAGAGGAATCTTAGCGAGAGATGTTCGCTCGTTCGACGCGAGTGCCCACTTCATCTTAGGTTCCAGTAATGCACATAGCGTAGGATTTTAATTCCCAGTCAATCGAAAAACGATTCATATACATGCATATGTTAGTACCAGTATTACAAGAGTAAATATATAATTTTGGAATCCCTATCGAAAGTAGACTCCAGCGTATGCTATCTGATAAGAAAATGGATGCACTTCAAATCCGAAGTCTAATATTAAAACGAAAGCGTGTCTCAAAAAATGTTTCTTATTCAAGTTAGTTAGACACGAAGTGTGTTTGACAAAATATGTCATTCGGTTTCTAAAATGTTGAAATATTTTTCTGAAACGAAAACTGTAACCAGACTTGATTGATGGATTCGATTTTCGAAGAAACTCTTTATTTCGGCATCTCTGCAACCGGATGACATATTTTTTATAAATATCTTATCTTGAGTCACGTCAAGAGACTTTAAAGCGATTATAAATTGAATCAGACAAAACAAGATCAGTTAGAATTTGAATGTTTCAAAGATAAGATAATTCGAATACGAGATTGTTGAACTCTTAGCCATTGCAACCCCTGAGTATATTTTTAAATCGTGATTCAGATTTATTCGTGCAGTGGGTTTCAAAAGATAACAGATTTAAATCCTAACCATTTACTGTATGTATCAGAATCCTTCTAAATACTGTATCAAGCGCATCCGTGTACATTCAGATGAAAGTGCAATAATCGGCTTCAATCCCTGCCTGCTTTGTCTCGTTTTTATTAAAGATATTTAAAATTAAATCTTGCTTACATTTAAAACTGCAACTGAAACCCGATTTGAGCGTCACTTTGAATAACTTTTTGAATTTTCTTACAATAGAAATCTCAAATCCTGTTAATATGGAATTACCAAATTGATCACCGATTAGTTTATGTCTAAAGCGATGAGCGTTCTTATCAATGAACGTTACAATATACGCGTATATATGTATTATTGACTTTCATATTGAATTTCAAAGTTCACCAGATTAATTTGAATTGAGCTTACGTTATACTGGATTTGGATTTGAATTTTTGAGAGAACATAGCGCAACGCTTAGCGTATTATTCCTATATTTAATCCATCGAAGACTTAAATCAATTCGTTTATCTTCGGAATGATTAATTCCCAGCCAATATATATATATATTTTAAATTCAACACTACTCATCTGATAAAGTACAATACAAAATAATAAGTAGCGATATAGGCGTTTGAATGGTGCGAAGATTTTGGGCCCTCAAACTGCTGTGGCAGTGTTGTAAGGGTCCTACAATTTTTCATTACAAAAATAAATTTTCACCTCGAGTGAGTTAACATTATGATAAACCCCATCCCAAGGCGCTTAAAAATGTTAACAATTTACCAAAACCCGTTCAAAGAATTGAATGGCGTAGAAGAGGATGACCATTGAATAATTTTCTGGAAAAATAATATGGCGGACTCCCGTCATTTTTTAAAACAGTTGCTTATTAAAATAAATTAAACGCGCAAGATTGCAACGAATCTTACGGTTTTTTTGGTGGTCACCTACAACGTAGAGACGTCACATCAAATCCACAATGATAGCAAATTTAATCTGGAACTTCCGCTTACTTTGGAACGGACGCCATCAACCACACGAATGAATCGAACGCCTTCGAAAAAACCCCACAAATGCAAACTAGGCATTTGGCGAGCGTCTAGGGCTTCTTCTTGAAAGAGGATGATGACGTGTATCTCGAATCTCTTGACCCATTTCCGCTCTTCGAGATATAGATCCAGGACCGCTATATGGCACGTCTACGTGCGTAAGAAAAATGCAACACGACGGAGTTAAGTTAAGCATATGCCACCGGGGACTGGCTCCATCCTAACCGCTTGAGTGCGAAATCGTGTCCCATTCACTTCTTTTGATCTCCAGACTTGATCCCGTTACGGAACAGCGAATTTGTTGCTTGCCTTATGTATTTAAACTGTACACGTCTTCCTCCTCCTCCTCATCCAAACCCCACCCCCACCACTAGACTAGTTTGAGAGTTTTCGATCGATTAACAGTTGAAAAATTCTTATCGAAATTAGAGCGAGTCGGGCCCCATTCCAGAGACAAGGAGTTTCGATGGCTCCTCTTTTAATATTACCAATAATTGGGCGGGGGAAAAAGAAGCGGGAAGTAATCTCATTAACAAAAAAACTTGATGACACAAATTGGAAGTTTGACTCACCGAAGCTCGGAGCAAATTGTTCATGTTTTGTATTTTTTTGTCACCTGGTTAAAATGAGCGGACAAACGAAACTCCTTTTATACGAAAACTATTGCGTTTCGTTTTTCCAAAGTTTTGGGTGCTGACTAATATTTTTCTGGGACGCTCGCAAGTAACTTCTGCTGAGAATTGATTTAACTGGATCGATACAAGTGGTCATTCAAGAAGTGTGTGCACGGGTCAAAACTTTACTCGTGTCCAAGAGTTTGATGTTGGTTTGATGCATCTGAACCTACGAGGAATCGGAAGATGTCCGATTATCTAGAAAAACCCTGCAGAGTACAACTAAATGGATGGAACAAATGAAGGGGTCAAGATTTGAATTTTGATTTCTAAAAGTGAAAAAGTACACCACTTAAAAATTGTCTTGAAACGAAACTGTTAAAGATGTTATCGAAACCACCACGTTTGGTGGTGACCAGCGTCAACTGCTTCCATTTGGTACCCGTCCATATGTTTAAAAAAATAAGTTAGGGAACCACTGCTGTAGGAAAAAAATGCGGTACCAAAAAAAAAAAAAACGCATGCTTTTCGACATCCCTGAAAAGATATCGAGCTTAATAAATGTCTCCTATGTGGCGCTGCATTTGACGATTTGCGCGCATTATATGAGCACAAAACGCACGTCGGTTGAAATAAGAACTGAAGTTCATGGATAGAGCACGCAGTGCGGGATCACATTCACGGGACAACGTTGATGTCCTTAGATATCCAAGATCGAAGATGGAGTTTTCATTTAATTACAAGAAAATTAAATGTTTAAATTTACCGGCTATTTTACGTTTACGCGATAACACACGATAAACGCACACGATATTCCCATTTTCGATTGCATTTCAAAATTCGAATTTTCACATGCTATAAAAACGTCATGAAGTGGTGCCTCAACATGTTTTATTTTATATTTAAAAATTTGGATTTTCAATCGTTTGTCAATTGTTATGTTAAATTG
>JAQGBY010000873.1:0-35539 GCA_034698785.1 Mycogona germanica
GGTTGGGCCAAGTCTCGAGCCGAACATCCTTTCGGCTTACCAGCATAGCTTTAATTCTCATATGAATCACCGCAATTGCCCGCATTTGCGATTCCAAATTAATTTCTTCGTTTTTCAAGATCAGATAAAATGAATAATTGCAAATCTCGAGTCCATTAAATATGTGGTTTTGAGAATTGTCCAAAAACAAGAGAAAAATCCAAATTTTATTTCACAGTTTTTCCTCTTTTATACCGGAGTTTTTGTATGCAAATCTTGGAGTCGAAGGTTAGACAGTTGGTTGAGTGACTTGCTTTTTGTGTCACGGTCTCGGGTTCGATTCCCGGCGTGATCTTTTCATTAATTCAATTCGAAGTAATGGTGAAATTTGGCCTCCAAGGAATATTTTAAGTTGAAAAAACAAATACTTCCAAAATATTTGCATTTGTTCAGATTGCTGTCCCCCCCCTCTCCAATTCTTAAGAGTCTTCTGTTTTTGATGTAGCGAACTGTAGCGATGGAATGAAAATTCACAACCAGCCCAGTCTTCCATTCATTGTTCCAGAGTGACATTAAATGTCTCGTGATACAGCAGACGTAGCAAAAATCGTTGATGTTAATGACGATTACGAGCGATCCACCAGCTGTTATCCATGCACGCACTTGGGTGAGGCGGGGGGCATCAACGAAATAGGTTTAATTTCCTCTGCACAATTCCCCTCTTTCATGACTTCTGCCCGAGCATACAATTTCAACTGCCCCCCCCCCTCTCCCCTAATCAGTTGACCGTCGGTCGCTGGCTGTGGCCGGGCTCTTCGTGGTGTGCCCGCTCGCGCCGGTCGTCGTCAGGTGGCGCCTCGGGAGGGCATTTGAATGCACTTGCCATCTGCATGGAGTGTCAATTCAATTGTGAAGTGAGCGCGCAGCGGATGCCAGCCATCCAAAAAATTTGAATGGCGCGTACGCGCGTCAAGAGGAAAAAATAATGGTGTCGACTATTGTTTGGAGCTGCCAGACTCCAGCTCATCGCTGCAGGCGAATTTGGGATTCTGGGGCATTAAACAATGTGCGTGAATTTTATTCGTCTGTCATAATGATGGTACATGCAATGTTCTGACAACATTTTCAATTGATGGTATCATTTCATTTAACTTGCTTTTGCCCCTGCGTTTTCAGTCTGCAGATCTGATGTTCATATTTTGTTTTGATGAAATATTATTTCGCACTTGTGTTATTCATTTTTATTTTCGAAATTATGATTTTTTTGTACAGCGATATTCATTTATTTTGTTTAAATAATTTTAAACAGATTTGTGTCGCTCATTCATTTTTCATGAAACAGTATTTCGACACTTCCCTGGTATTTAAAATAATTAAAATATTTCACCTTTCCGCTTACGAAATCGAAACCTCCCTGCAAATCTTTTGAAATTCAAATTAACTATAAGTGGTTGGCTTACTCTCGGTGATTCTGAAATCTTCATTTGATCGCAAAGTTTGCAAACCACCGCCCCCAAATCACACACACACACACCCAATGCCTTTTGTCTAATTCTCGCTGCGCTCAGCCTGCTGTGTCCAAAAGGGGTTCGGTCAGCCCGTAGAATGTAAACACGCATGCTCCAGCAATCATCTCCGTGTACGATTTGCATAACTATGCACGCACGGAACGTCCGTTGCTGCATCCCCCGGCCGACCGTGGGGGTTCATCTCTTATTTGCACGTTGCTGCTGACTCCTGCCTTGGCGCGAGTGCCATCTGTCCAATTATTAATTCAAACCCCCACTCCCACCAACCCCGTCCTAAATACCCCCTCCCTCACTCACATCCTCCCCCATTGGCAACACTCGAGGTGTTGCTGGCCATCTCCAGGTTCGCCTCGCATTTCACTCCCTGCTGGTCTCGCCCCCAGGTGTACTGTTTGCGCCAGATTTCCTTCTTCCAAAGAATTGGAAAGGTAGAACTTGAGATGCCATTCACATCTCGATATCCACCAATTGTAAAGCGGTACTTTGTCTTTATGTTTTTAACCACATAGATTGGAAACGCTTGTCAAGCTTAAAAAAACTAAGACAAGGTGGATCCTGACGTAAGATGCCGCCTTTAAAAATGTTACGTAGACGCCAGAGATTAGTTACCAGTATTCTTTTAAAATTCCAATGGTTATATTTAAAAAGTTCCTTAACAACCTCCTAGACTCTTGAATAAATGTAACACGCTTTAATGGCAGGAACATATACGGAGTGTTACGTAAAATTAAGATGTTTTTATTTTTTCCTGTGTTAAAACTCTATAGAGTGTAGTATGGTGGTGTAACAATAATTCATAATTTGCTGGAAAGGTAATAAAAATAGTTGGAGTGATTAGATTAATACTTTTGTCTTTGAACTGCATTGAAATCCAGATACATATTGTATCAAGAGGATTGATGTCACACAGTAAAATGTGTTTTTTAAATATATATTTTTTAATTTACTGATGTGTACAGAATATTTTGAATAAGTTTCTGTAGCCCTCTTGGTGTTTAGGCACTATATTATTTTTGCTGATATCTAAATGAAAAGTACAATCCATTTGCTCTCTACCGGTTCACTTCGAATGATCAAGAGCGCTTGTAGAATTTTATTAAGTCATTTTTCTCATTTAAAGCGACGACGTCACATATACGCTCTAACCTTACGTGCTCCTTAGATTTCCCTCTTCGCATCACTCGTCAATCCCCCTCCTTCCCAACCTTATCACCTCCCTCTTTTAATATACTGTATACATTGTGTGAGCAATTTTCTGTCGAGGTGATATGCATGAGCGCCTTTTTCGTCTTCCACATTTATATTTTTTTTGCGTGCAACAACGAATCGGTGCGATGGAGCAAATCAACTTTCGCCCGTAATTGATGCAGTTTATATGCTAATGTTTGCTGCGTTTGTGTTTTTTTTTTCTTCTCTTGGTTGGAAAAAATTGGTGGCACGCAAACACACTGACGAGAAATGGCGATATCGCCCGTTGATGGTGGCCAGCAGATAAGCAAATCGGATGTCCGCAATGCAGAGAGATTTGCGTGTGAACGGAATTCATCACGTCGACTATTGAATGTTACACACATATAAATGGGGCAATTTTAAGTCTCTAAATGAATTTACTCGTTAGTCATCGTCAGCCACTTGTTTCTGCTTGGGAACTGGGACATAAAAAATTTATCTTAAGAAATGACACCCGATTACCCACATATCCCAGTGCTTGACTCGTTTGTATCGCGAAAAAAGCTTAGTTCCTGAGTTCCGTTCTTTAGTCCGGTTCCATTGGGTATCTGCTTCTAGGGTTTCCATTTCTTTGGCTTTTCTTGACCAATCGCGCTTGGCATTTGCGACAAGATGCCGTTGCTATCATTCTTTGGTCTAGAATTGCCTGCGATTCTTGGTTTCAGTTGTCGCAGCTGAAGTTTCATCCCAGATTATAACTAATTGGTACAGTAGTTACACTCTTGGGTAATCGGAGGACCATACACATTTTTCTGCAAACAACCAATACCGCAGCCACCTGTAAAGACATGGTTTCGGCCATCAGTCACTTTTTAGGAAAGGTTCTTTGCGTCGCTCGTCGATGGATCACTCTAATAGATTACTTGTGGCCTGTGAATTAAGAAGGGTAGATGGCCGAGCCAGGTAGTCATAATTCATTAAGTGGACCATAAAAATGTCGACTCCTGGGGTTTCGTTTTTTCTTGTTTATTACTCTCATGCTGACGACAATAAACGTGGGGTCAACAAACGTTTTGCAAGTGGCGACACCTATAATGTCACTTTCGTAAACATACTATCAATATGTAGAGAACACTGTAGTAGCACCCGCTATCCACTTCCCTGTCGCCAAAAATCTACATTAGCAAAAAAGGTAAGCTTCATTATCATAATCCATTGAACCTACATGTTCATTAATCGTATAATATGGATAGTTCACAATGGACAGGTGACGTTTATGTCCAAGGATTGAATCAATCAACGACACGTCTGCCAACTTTGCGAACAAAACATAAATCTTTATCAACGGTACGACTCATCGTAGCCCAGTCGGTATTGCGACTGACTGTGGCTCGACAGTCCCGGGTTCGATTCCCCGGCGCGGGCTCTCGAAAATTTCGGGGTACAGGACGTGCCCCTCGCACAGTGTCTCAGCACCATGAGAGGTGCAGAACGCGTGAAGTGCGGTTGACTACAGTTGATTGTGGGGAAATGCGTAAATAAACTTTCACTCGCCAAAGATAGCTTCATCGAAAAACCCCAAATTTTACGCAACCGTCGGCCAATGAACAAGAATTTAGATGCTTTCATCGAATCCACTCACGAAATAATGATTTGGAAAGATCAGTTCCGTGGAAATTAGATAACAATTTAAGCACAGTTCAAATTTTGCCATTTTCTGATTCTTGTTCGCAAATATACGTAGAAGTACCTGACAGGAAATGCCAATTCAATACCGAAATAGTGAGTATCCCTGCGTTCAATATTTTCCTGACCGCCGGCGATTGCAGCACCCTGTACACGTCCTGCCAAGGGATATCACCCAACCGGCCACGACACTCTCGATCTTTACATTTGCGCGCCAATCAAATCGTTGGATCGCCACTCTTATACCCCACTATTCATACACATGACATTCACACGCAAACGTTGATCCTGTCTCCAGATAGTAAAATCAGTATCTGACCGCGCGCGTATGGAGAAGCCACCATCGTACGGGTCACGTTATGTACATGTATGCACATTTAACGAATGGGCGCCACGCTGCATGGAAAAATATTCCACGGACAGCGACAAACCTGTTTGCTGGTCTGGTCATGTCACGCCCCACCACACCACACCACACCAACAAAACAAAAAACCTGCGCTACCCAAACCACTGACCACGTCAGAGGGGAATAGGGATCAGAGTCGGCGAGATTCGAGCCGCCACCACCACCACCACCACGCGCCATTTTTGGTGGCCAGTGTCGCCCTGGTTTTGCCACTTCCACCCGCGAGAGGGCGCGCGTGGTCTCTCGGCCGTCGGCATTAACTAATGGAGGAAGGACGTCGTTGGCACGTCATAAGCGAGTGAGTATAAAACGCTGCTTGCTGCTGATGCCCGCTTGGCTATGTTGTCGTCGCTGTATAATCTTTTTCGCTCGTTGGCTGTTCACAGGCGCCAATGCCGTAACCTTTCCCCCTCCCCCACCTCTCCCGACTGTACTCCGATAGTTGGTTGCGACCTCGCCATTTGAGCAGAGCCCCGAGCACAGTGGATTATTGCGGAGCGCACGCGCGCTCCAGCGCCGCGGAAGCGCGGAGATCACTTTCTGGAACGCACAGCCTGATCCCTGGCATCGTCTGTGTGGGTGTGTTTGGCTTTTTCCGAGAGATGCTGCGGTTCCGAGAAATTCAATCCCTCGGCGCCGGCAATCTAGCTCATTTGGTACAGGGGTCGTTTTTTGTCGCCGCGCTTCGCTTCTGCGAGAATGTTAAACATATCTCCACAAACAGGCTGAGTCATTAATAATTTTTCACAATTTTTGGAATCATTACATCACGAATCATAAAAATTAAAATAAAAAATAAGAGGAAGGATCGTCTTGAATATATCCTATAATTATAAAACTGAAGTTGGTAATATAATAAAAAGGGGGTTGTGCCCGGGACAGCGCCGGACGAAAAAAAACGAACAGAGTCTGCGAGAAACTCTCAAAAAATTTAATATAATAAAAATAAAATAATAAAAAACAATATTATTCGATAAGGATAAACTGCAACTGACGACAAAAGGCGATGACGAGTCACACTTACCAAGTTTTCCCACATCCTCATCTCCTGAGGAAAATTTAAAGATTTTAAATAAATTTCACACTTCACCAAGGTAGCCAGTACCGGCTTCACGCAACACCACTTGCGATCATCAGCTGTCTTTTGGAAACGAACAGAAAATACTTCTAGTTTTTTCCCCTTCCCCCCTCTGCTTGTATCGCGTAATTTGTATTTTCCTCTCATTGTAAATTCATAGCCAGTGGAAGTAGTCGCACAACCAACCATGTTGCGAGATTAATTCCAATGTGCTTGATGATGATAATGATATTGTTTGCATGCGGTTCATTATAATAATGTTTTTAAAAACCTACAATTTTATAACCAATGTAAGGAAATACTATGTCAGGTCAGTCAGGTCGCTTCAATGACCCAGACTATTTCAAAAGCCAATACCAAATTTTTATGCCCAAAAAGGGGGGCATGGTAAGAGAAACGACAAACAAGTCATGTTTTTATTAGCTCTTCATCGGACTGATTGATATATATTCAATGAAATTTTCGTCGCCCAATTTATATTCCTCCACACTTCGCCATATCCGGTGGTGAGTGTGACTATCTGGCACGGTTCCAACTGTAGACAGGCAAACCTAATTAGTTCCGCGCGTCACCGAAAGCGGCGCTGGTTAGAGGATTCGACGGTGGATTCCACAGCCATCCTTTCGCTCCGCGCTCGGCGTTCGATCCTGTGTGCCCCCTCTGCCTACGTGGATTTTTGATGGAGGGCAATGGCCTTATTTGCCAGATCGTTTGCCCGCCTGTTGGCAAGGCTGCTGCTGAATTTTTGCTCAGAAAGTCACCGCTAGAGTGCGCTGGCGATGCTGCGTGATTCGCAGGCATCAATTCGGCGTCAAGAACGAATAACGACTGCTCACAAGCCAGCTATGGCGTGTGCAAGATAAAAATACAATAAAAAAGCTAGCAAAACACACTATAAGAGTTTTAGTATGATCCAGTGATCCGCTGAATGGTTTGTTGTGACGTTCAACATGCAACGTACTACCTACAACTTAAATGATTTAACATTTTAATAATGAAATTTAATTTGGCGTAATGGCGGCTAGAGGACGTCAATTTTTTTTTACAATACAATACATACGAACATTAAAAAAAATACGAATGCGATATTTGAAATATCCTAATGAAAAACCAAAATAGGGCACCACCTTAGAAGTCTTCAAGTTTAAGGATTCGGGACACATGAAACTGGAGGCTTAAGATGCTGATATGGATGATGGTGATACGGATATTCACTTTAAAAATTATGAGATCACTAAATAAGTTGCCCGGTTGTGGCGTTAGAACATCGCATAAATGCAGTATTTCCTTTAACTTGAGTGCAAATACATACTTTTGCACTACAATTTGAGAACCTCGGGACAGACCGAACGAAAGAGACGAACACAAGTGGCGAACTCGTCTGATAATAATATTTTACTATTCAATATTATTATCAAAAATTATTAAATTATGGTAATTGCGAAAAAATACAGAGTTTCGAACAGACCGGGACTTGAACACCGGATCCGTTCTGACAAAATTTTCCTCATTAGTTTGAGAACCGTTTTAGAATCCAATCGAATTAGAAATCGTTTCAAACGACATTGCCTGCTATCCTTATTCGAGTCTTGAAATGTGCGTGCATATCCGCAATTGCTATTGAATATTTAAATAGTCCTTCGCCTCTTCGGAATCGTACAATTTATATTTTTCAAACCACTTCCTTGTTTCATTGAGGTCTGGTCTGCTGAAGGTTTAAAAACAAGCATTTTGTGAATCACTGTTAGTTATAGGTGAGCTGGCTAGTGTAGTTTTTCGACGAACAACTAAGGATAGCGCGCTGCCACGACTAGCGAAAGTTTTTTTCCCCCTTCTTCATCCCCAGTCTTTAAAAAATGTCGACAACCCACCCCAATCGAGTTTTTTTCTACTTTTCTTCTTCGGCAGCGCTAAATTTAAGGTGGCTCACGACTGTATGTCGGCCTAGCTGTCTTGTGTCTTGGTAGTAGCACGCATGTGCAGGTCCTGGGGGTTGATAAACGTGATGGGCGTGAGCCAAATGTTTCTTCGGAGCATTTTTTGTGTGCATGAATTATACTTTTTACATGTAGGAAGTAATCGGCAAACAGGCTTTCGCAGCAAATGCGCAAACCGCGGGGAGGAAGGGGAAGGTTGGATGGGAGGGGAGGCTGGAAGTGTGGAGGTCACTCAAGGAAGATCTTTCCTGGGCTCTTATTCGGACATTCTGTGTGGCCACAGCAGATCCATTGTCTTTCGAACGAACCAAGCGCTTTCTGAAATAAACGTTTAACCGACCACATAGAAAGAGTTCAAATACTAATTTTTTTTTGCTTCCAATCAACTGTAGTCAACCGCACTACAGGCGTTACGTCCCCCTCATGGTGCTAAGGCACTGTGCGAGGAGGGGGAACGACCAGTACCCCGGGATCGAAATTTTCGAGAACCCGCGCCGGGAATCGAACCCGGGACCGCCGAAACCACAGTCAGTCGCTAAACCAATTGGGCTACGACGAGTCGTACAATAATTTAATACTAAGTACAATAATTCAGTACTAATGATTTAAAAGTTTTTAAACCAAGAAGAGATATATTTCCTACTTGTGTTTGCGCTCAAAATTGAATTGGCTGCATTTTTGCGTATTCATAAATCAAATAATGAATCTAAGGAGAAGTAACTTTCTAAATCAATCTTCTCCAGCCTGGAGGAGATTGATTTAGTCGGGGGAATCAATTTCATTGCCTTGCCGGTAGGTGTCGATAGGTGGTTATGAACTCGAACCAACAAGTAGAGCCAGCTGGTGGTCATACATATCCCTGGATTGTGTGGTGGGATATGTTCCCTCTTGGTACTCGAGTGTGCAAGCTGTCTATTGCCTGTATTGGGTCACGTTATCGAGATATTCAAGGTACTCATCCTATTTAGATACTCATCTCGAGCGAATGGTTTGGTTTAGTGCACTAACCTTCGAGTGAATGCACCTAACAGCTGATGGCAGTTTAGATGAGTGAAAAATCTGTTGGCCGCGGTGCATTATGGTCATCTGGTAACCCACCCCCACGCGTTCACAGTCGTTCATGGCTATATGTCCGCGCGCAACTACGCGTACCGTGGTCCCATTCATGCCGCGGATACTCGTCCTTCCCCCCGATAATTATGATAATTGAATATTCCCGGGCTCGCCCCAATTATCTTTTTCATTGTTGTGAGTAGGTGCTGCTGCATTTTGCGAGTCACGTATGTGTTGCGCTCTAATGCGGTACAGACTACTCTTCGCCACCGTAACAGTAAATAGCTGTGGAACTAGCATTTAAAGCTGCGCTAGGAAACTGTTAAAGGTGTTGAATAAACCTTAAATGTTATAGAGATTATCAAAAAAGGCTTCATTCGTTCTTATTTTCATTGTGCCATTTAACAATTAACAGTTAACACGCTATTTGCGAGTAATAATAATTTTTATCATGCTGTAAAAAAAACGGAACGGAAAATCGATACTAAAAAATATGTATTGGCTCATTGCAGACGACGACAGAAGCCTCAGTACAAAACAGGTGTGTACTAAGTGCGACCTTTAAAATAATTGTTTAAATAAATTGATTGATTCATTCGGTCATTCGTCCAAATCTTATCATTTCATGGAATCGTCATGTTTCAAAGAATCACCACATCACCTGAAAATATATCAACCAAATTTAAACTTTGTACATTGTGTATCTAACATGAATCTCATTCGTATTTGTTTTCATGCAAATCTTCCCTAATTTTATACAATGTCACGTATGTTGTCCAATGGGTTTGAATGATTCTGACGAATGGTGAATCGCCTTTGGTCAAGTTTATTTTAATAATAAACAACTTTTATTCAAGGATAATCGTCAAAGGTACCGGTGATTTAACACCTCAACCTTCCATCGAACGACATAAGGATGACAATTTAGAACTGACATTTTAGAACTGTGTGGTCAAGTTAGCTTGGATCAAATTGATTATTAGTGCCCTGTTGCTGAAGTGCTCTCTCCCCAAACACGAATTAGAAAATGGTTCCCACCGATTTTAATAAGGCTGTCTAAACCAGCGTGAAACATGATGCCACATGAAAGCATCATAGCGGCACCGCTTCTGATTGTGCGCCTGAAGGAAATCGATATCATCGATGTTTCCGTCTGGTCGTCTGGTACTATATAGTGGGTGGGGTGGATGTGGGTGGTAGGAGGAGCGAAAGAAACGCCCTACTTTTGCGTGCCGACAGAGTCGTGCCAATGCTCAGAAGCGCTAATGCGGCATATCTAACCTAGATCATGCAAAATAGGTTAGCAATCGTGCAGAATCTCGGTTCTCGTTGGCGCGAGCTCGATTCTACGAACGTGTCTCTCCCCGAGTCTGCAATTAAATCCATTGTGATTGGTCGCACGGTGGGGGTTAGGAGGGGGCGAAGGTGTGGTGACGGTGCAGGTGGGGGAGCAATGTTCCAGAAGGAAAGAGGATAATGAGTGAAACAAAAAAGATTGACTGCAAATCATTAAATAGGCTCAGTGTGCGTGCGTGCAAGGACAGGATTCGGATGGACCGTCATTCGAATTCAACGGGGTCAGGACAGACTAAGAAATTGTGTCTGTCTGAAATGAATAATTGAAATTGAATTAATGGATGAGGAGAAAATATAAAAACTTTAATAACGGGTAATAATTAATTACATGGTTCGTTCCAGGATTCTGTCGGCTTGTCATCTTTAACTCGTCGGTATTGCTCGGCGGTCCCGGGTTCGATTCCCGGCGCGGGGTCTCGAATATTTCAATCCCGGAGTACTGGTGAAAATGTGCCTAATCACCAAGAGCGATAAAAAAACGCCTGTAGGGACTACAGTGATAGGAAAAATAAAACTACCTGGTTAAATATGACAGCGTAAACGTAAACGAGTATCTCATTTTTTAATATAATTTTTAGTTTCAATCGCTGCAGTGCAGGCGTTTTTGTACTCTCGATGCTTCGGCACTATACAAGGGGGGACAAATGTATTAATGCGTTATCAGGTTGTAATTATAGTTGCAGGATCTCACCGTTTCGGTAGAATGGTTCAGTTATCTAAGTTTGACTAAATCCTGTTGTTTACTGGCGCCTCTTATTCCAATAGTCACAAGCCGCCTCTTTCGAGTTAGAGAAACTGTAGCTGCTTAAGCCACGCAATTAAAAGTGATGAATGGGTGCTGCTGTGCGCTCAGCTTCTACACATTTTTGTGGTGACGCGATTTGAGTGTGTGTGTGTGGGCCGTGTTTCAGTGTACGTGCATTTTTGTCCTCGCTGTTTATTTCGTCGAATGTACTTTGGGAGCTATATGAGTCTAGCTTTGAGATTTGTAGCTACTATCCGTGCGCATGTGCTCCGACCATCCTTATCGGCCTACATACATTTTTATAATAGTTCTCTATGCTAATTTAATAACAGAGCGCGCTGTTCAGGCACCATGCGCTTGATTACCCGGGGTCTCGTAACTTAACCATGTCGTGTGGCAAGCCTGTTCCATCCGAAGTACTTATTTTTTCTCTATTCATTCGAATGCATGTATTGAAATACATGTACAACTATATTATAGAGCCATTGATACAGAGCTATTATAGAACCCCATTTGTCAAACTTTAGATCACTTAATACTTATTCGGGGAACTGCCACAGTACACCACGGAAATAATTGCCGGAACTTTGCTGATGTGGTTTTCTTTCTTCATTTTACCCAGCTTGTTATTATTCGCAGTTTAGCAATTAAAATCGCATTTCCTCGTTCCATAGTTTTTGTGTTCGTATGCATAAAATGATACAGGTCGTATAACTTTAGTCAATGACAATAGCAAGTCCTATCTAAATAAACTTGCGACTATCGCGAGCGGGCGTGGCATCATTTTACCGAATTGTATACATCTACAGGTTTTCTTTTAAGGCGAAGGGTCGCGATATTTTCTATGTGGAACGGCCGGCCCTGTGTCGATGCTGCAGCACCAGAATAGAATAGGCGATCCAAAAATTGTTGTTTTGCAGTTGCTCTCTCCAAACTAATTTCATATGTAGTGACACCATTTCTTTTTCTCTCCCTCTCTTTCGTTCTCGTTCGTGTTTTCCTCGTGGCGTGCAGCCCCACCGATTGTCCGCTGACGTCTGCACAGCAGGTGAGCGAGTACCTGCAGACGGAGGGAACGTGCAAGTGCGGACTACAGTGCCCTCTACCGGTGAATAAGGTGTTCGACTTCAACCCGGAAGTCAAGTCCCGCGTCAGGACGGCGGCCGAGACGGACGGGGCTGGGCTGGACGACGCGTCGCTGTGTGGTCACAGACGGAAGACGGCCGCCGTCGCCACTGCTACCGTCATGGCCACCTCAGTCACCGCCACTACCACCACCACCACCACTTCCGGTGCTATGGCGACGCTGATGAGGACGACGGTGGCGCCCTCCGTGACGATCTCTGCAAGCGAGCAGCAGCAGCAGCAGACGACCAACGCTAGTTCCAATAAAGGTTTGTGTTGGATAAAAATAGATATTAGCAACATTGTAGTGTCTAGTTGTATGAAGTGTTGTGCTTTGGTGAGTTAATGCAAAGGTTTCACACTTACAGGCGCAGGGATAGTTCAGCGAAATTTACTCAGATATTTTTTTAGGTTTACGTTGAGCATAGTGAAAATTATATTAAGTTTATTTTTTATTTCTTTATCGAAGCCACTTGCATCTAACTAGTCACTAATTTTTTATTGTGCCTCCAATGATTTGGCGATTTTTTCATGCGAAAATTAAAAACAAGATAAACTTTTCAATTGTTTATAAAAATTTATTTGTTTGGTAATAACGTTTCTGTTCGTTAAATCACTCTTTATTTGAAGTCCTGAAAAAGGTAAAATATTGAAAGGTAAAATAAATTCAAATTATTGGGTAGTGACGGAAGTCTTGGGTGAGTTCATGCGTTTGTCTTTGTGTTTCGCAAATCTACATTTTCTTATCTTCGAGAAGAAGTTTTAAATTTCCGTTAAAACTATCTTCGTTGCTGAGTTTCTAATTGTAGTCCTGCAATTCCCAGCGTTTATTTAATACTACCATCGGCTCCTATTCCCTTTCTTTGAATAACTCAATATATTTGGTATCGTAAACGCGCTTGAACTCGAAGCTATTTAACGCCATGTACTGAAATGCTTGAGTCATGGCAGAAGTTAAGACAATTGGAATTGCTGACCCGCGACGTCTCTGTTGCCTTTGCAAAAACAATTGCACAAGCTTTATGCTAACTCAATGAAATTTGAGTAGCATGAATGTGTGTGGCCATGGTGTTTGTGTTTTATTAAACCAGGGTTGCGGCCCTCGCTTTTTAATATGTGCTGTGTCGTATGACGTATGAGCGTCATTAGCCTGAACGGTACTCTATGAAATCACATTAAGATTATTGCTTTTTTTTGTTGGTGTGTCTGGGCGCTTGTGCACCAGGGGAAATGCGGCACCATAGTAATCGGACTCGGTGCTTTCTCGTTCTTATATAAAAAGAAGTGTTCGTCTGCAAAGAGGGAACTTCGGCGGGAGTAATTTCAGTTACGTCTCTCTTTTTTTAAACTAATATATTTTGTTAATGACCACGTGATTCCAAAACATAAGAAACAGAGAGTGTAAGGTCTTCTATGTGTCTGTCTCACAGTGCCCTCGAATGAGAAAAACTCAGAAAAAGATCAAGTGGTGGGAATCGAAACCCGTTACTTCTGAGTTCCGACACCATCAATTTGTGGGCGGTCTAGCGCGAGCCGTGTGTTCATAATGGTATTGCCCCTCACACACACAGGGTTCTGGTAGTGAATGGTGGTGGGGGGTGTATCTTGGGCATCGATCCGTTTCATCATAATTGGCCAGGCCGGCAGCCTGGACTTATAATTGCTATCCGCTCGCGCTCGGTGTGATTGAGATAAGAATTAATTGGCATGCCACACGGCATGGTCTATACATATATATATTGCATATATTCAGATAGTGGGTTCCGCACTCCCCCAATTAATTGAACGGGGACTGTCGCCAGCCGCCTGCAACAGACATGCGACTGTGTATTCGGTTTCGCTTCAGTCGCACGTTGTTGTGTCGTGTGCACCTACCTGCGCGTGTGACCTGGCAAGGGTGGCAACAGTTTCGCCAAGCGATTGTGTTGGCAAAGTTACCATGGAGCGTTTTTTGGTGGCGATAACATCGAACCAGAACCCCCGATCTTCAGCTAATGTGAACGCCATTCAAATAAAGCGTTGTACAGTACAGTAGTTGGAATAAAAATAATTGCTGCTTTGTGTGCAGTCACATTAGTTTGCTTCCAATTTTTTTAAGTTTTTTTTTCTTGTGCGAGGTTTTTTTGTGATGGCAATGTCATTGAAAATCAGGGCAGTTGCAACTTCATTGCTGGAGCGGTGCATTAAAAATAAAAAATTGTAGCTACAGGCAACCAGCTTTTTTTAATGCAAGAAAATCGTTGATATTGATTTGCGTTGTGAGACGAGGCTATTTAGCTGATCACGCGAATCCACTTCATTAATATAGTACTCGTTTATAATGCAGTTGACCTTCCACGTCCATTAGTCACAAATGGTTAACTGCCATCGAGTTCTTGGTTCGTGTTTTAAACATGCAAATTTAAGGAGATGACATTCTGAGGGTTCAGCGTCCGATTCTTTTGTCCTTTCAGTTATCATTTACTGGTGTTATTTTTCATTTTGATGTCGTACCCTAAATTTGGAATAAATATATAATCTGTTTTCGAAGGATCAAATTAAATGACATGAAACAGACATCCCAAATAATAAAACTGATCCTGAGAGGTGCATTGTGTGGTTGCCTCGTAACAAAGACATCTGCCAGATTTGATCCCCTATCTCGCGTCCAAAAAATTCCAGAGGTCTCGGCCGGGAATTGAACCCTTCACAATAACAACTCAATTACCTTTCCTAGTGGCATTCGGCAAAAGCTCAAGTCGTCCAGAATGTTTTGAAGGTTTAAAATACAGTAGTTTAATGATACTAAAATATGATATAATTAGACTGATATTTTTTTTAAAAACAAAACATCTCACAGGCCAGCTGGACTTGTGAATGTGGGCTCGACTCCAGAGCTGCCTTGTTGCTCTACCCAGCTCAAAAGAGTTTGGAAAATAGTTCTTGACCAAACAGGTGTGTTATATTGCGTGAGTGCGGGTCGTGGTCGGATGTGCGCTATTATATATATAGCAGTGGCGTCGTCGTGGCTTGCTCCCTTCTATCGCTTTACCCTCCATTAACTCACCTCGAAAGCCCTATGCCCAGAAGAAGTTGCCATTGTTTTTCAGTTATTATTTTAGATAATGCGACGCTCGCCCACTTTCATACTTTTTAGTGGAGAGTGTTTGTGTTTGAACAATATGTAGCCAATATAAAAAAGTGTTCCAGCAAAAATGTCCTCCACATAATCGGAAAGGCGAAATGTAGCTAAATTAGGGTGGGCACCTATATACACTTATGCAGGCTGAGCGCCAAGTTGATAAAGCTAGGTCGGGTGCATAAGGGGATAATGCGAAGGGAAAAAGGTGTTACGGGTGTGAGGGAGGGGTGAGGTGGGTAGGGAGGTGATCCATCATTAACGGGGATTAACTCCCCTCTTTTGCGTGGGTAGTGATTATATATTGTGCTTGTTTTCGTCGTTAAGTGGTGCGGGGTATAAAGGGGATCAAGGTGTTTTGGGGGAAAAGGGCTTACAGGGACTCGAGATCAGTCGACCACACGTTTACACGGCGTGTTAAGAAGCCCAGAAAATGCTAGAAACGAATCTTGCCTGGTTAAAACAGTTTTCCTGG
Organism: Mycogona germanica; assembly: GCA_034698785.1. NCBI lineage: Eukaryota > Metazoa > Arthropoda > Diplopoda > Chordeumatida > Chordeumatidae > Mycogona > Mycogona germanica. The sequence continues at coordinate 15,659 of JAQGBY010000873.1, forward strand.
AATTTTGCGATAATCGTTATCACGCAGTTTCCGATTCCGATTCCAACTTCGATAACCGAGCTAAATTATTTTTTCTGTGCGCGACAATGTGCCAATTTGTATGAATCGTCTGCCCTTGGTTCGATTCTAGACACGGGTTAACATTTATTCGATCCCCGGGCCCCGGACGAAAATGTGCACCTCGAATAGTGACGTTAAAGCGCGCGTGAGGGTTTGAAATCTGAGCTCACTTGTAATCGTTTTTTCTTATTATTTATTTTTGAATAACGTTTAGTTAACGTCAGCAATTGTATTCGATAAAATTCTGTATGTTCCTTTTTTTGTAACTACGCACGTATCAATGTGTTCCAATGATTTAAAAATCAAATCCTATTCCGACTCTAGTCAGTATTTCAGCTCGTTGATTGTTCTTTGCATTGTTGGGCCATCATTATTTTTAATTACAGCCTGCTGGCTTACTCGCCAGTTTCGGAAGACACGCAACTTGTTGTGGCCAATTTGTTTCAGCTAGTTTAATTTATGCAATCCGTCTACACATATTTTCATTTTCTACAGATTTTGTTTTTGCGAACAGTCTTTGTTTCGTCAGACTTTGTTCAGGATTTATTTTATATACTGTATATGCGTGACGTTTGATTTCATCATCTAATTATGCATATGACTTTTAGCTGACTTATGCTTCGCTCGTGATTGGTTTTTCCCCTGGCTCAGCATGCAAACAGTGACCTAGTCCTGTACCCACCGTACAATGAGTAATGTCCGGAGTAGCAGTCATCGGAAGAGACGTCTGACTCACGCGAGTCACACGTTTTTGGAGACGCCCTTCTAAATGGCGAGGATTAACCCCCTCTCGCCCCTCTCCCCCCCCACACTTGCTCCCGTGCACCCCTGGCCCACTTAGCTCCGTTGCTTGCAGAATCTGCTGCACGCGAGCCTTCTTGGTGTAAATAGGAAATGACTAATTTTGCCGACTGGGGTGTCGGTTGCGATGAGCCTTCATCCGTTCGATCGTTAAAATATTACGGCGTGTTTTTCTTGGAAATTGTGTGTGTGTATCTCTTCTGGGTGTGGAGCAGACGGCGTCACCAACACGCTCTGCGAGAGGAGCTAATTTGGGGGATAAGGGGATTGATTCTCCTTTAACGATCTATTCAGACTTGATTGATCCGGTGTCGATCTTAAAAGAGTCTTGGTGCGGGTTTTCTTGGAAGAGAGCGCTTTTGCGTAACGCCTTTAGAAAGAAAGGACAAGTCTGATCTTGTTATTAGTGTCAATTTGAGTAAAAATTGGGAATTGATAAAAATGTCTCGATTCCCGTTATTTAAAGGATGAGTATTCAAACATTTCCTGATCCAACTTGTCATCACGTTTTTAGACGTGAATTCATGTTCATGATGATGTTGCAAATCCGAATTTCAATATCAATATGCACCCGCAATCATTACTTTTAAGAATATATGCCCTACGTGGAAGCAGGCCTGTCACAATTTGTCAATTTCGATGAACCACGTCACCAATTTCCGACCTTAAAATGTGGCTCTCAGAGTTAGACGCGACTCGATCGACCCGTTGATCGAACCGTATTTTTTTTTCGTCGCTTGACGAACCAATTTAACGATCGGGACACGATCGAATATAGTGCCTGGTGTGGATGGTGTAGGGCTATTTAATAACTACGGTTCGGTTTCCGAACATCGGAAATCATTTGCATTCCATCGTAATGGTATATATTGGCGGGGATATTTCACCGAATATTAGCATTTTATGATCATCCATATACTTTAAACGTACGTCGGAAGGCATTCTGGCAAATTGCAGTGAGCGCTCGCGCTAACATTAGCTGTTTTTATAGTGGCGGTCGCTTTTTTGTGTGCGGTTTTTAGCATTTGTATTGCATGGAATGCTGCTTATCAACACGGCACTTATCCGTTTTAGGCTAACACTGTATTTGAACACATAAACGGCGCTGCGATCGGCAATGGCATCAATTAAAATGTTCATTGTATGGGGGTTGTAGTGGATTTAGGATTAACAACACGGAACGCTCACCGGTTTTCTCTAACGCTGAAGCATTCAAACCGATGTGCATTCCCTACTTTTTAGCGATCGCAGCGCCACGCATTTATAAGTTCTATTCATTGCTAGCATTCAAAGATAAACGATTTGTCGAAAAACAGAAACAATATCGGAGATACAGATAAAAACTATAGAGGCAAATGAATAAAAGCAGAATAACTTCAATTCTTACAATAAATTCGAGTTTGATAGTCTTGTTTTTCTTTTTAGTTTGAATCTGTTCGGATTATCGAATTGTGTTTTTCTTACTCTTTCCCCGAGAAAATCCGTTAATGCCAAAACAAACTATGTAGGCCTACCATTTAATATGTTGCCTCATAGAACGAACGAACGTGTGTAATTTTTTTTGTTCCCGATCCCGGATATTTGTGCATCGCCCTCTTACAAACTCGAATCCTTTTAAGCCTCAATTGAGCCACGTCGTAAAGCCGCCGAATAAAAAAATAGCATTCTCAATTAAGGGGGAAAGTTGCCCTCGATTTTTTTATGTATGGAAATCCAGGCCGACCTATTCAATTTATTGGCAAGACCTACTTGCTATGGAATATGCATGCTCACGTAGGATTATTTGTTAGACGCTGTAAAAGGGTAACTCCGTATCTAATCCTGCGATGTTCAAACTGTGCTTTGATGTATCTTGAGTCGTATACTCTCAGGTTACCAAATATGTTTTGCATCCAAAACGTAACCTTTCTAAATTATTTCGGAAACCTTCTGTATTCGTTGGGGGAGGAGGGATTTCAGACACGAGTTTTTTTAAATGGATAATGGAAATCGCCGGATCTTTTAGATCTCTTAAAATGAGCTGGATGCTTCTAGCCAATTGATATTTTCCTCGTTTGGGCTCAGCGTTTCATCGCGATGTGACGGTCAGTCCAGTCGCTTTGGTAAGTGACCGCAGGATGCAATTGTCGCTGCTAGAGGTCACCCCTATAACCATTCACCGTTAGGAGCTTATTGGAAGGGTCCAAAAAGACTGTCGATTATTCTCTCGACGTACCGGAAATCTTGAGTGATTTGAGTTCCATTGTATCAATATATGGAACGCCACTTGTTGGCACTAGCATCTGCCATGCGCAGAGGCCATACGATGACAGTATATTTTCCGTTAATTTGCACCAGGCAAACCACATTTTGTTGGACGCAAACGGTGGTTTATTGGGTGGGAATAGTCATCAAATTTCAATCAGCTGAAAATTATCACCGAAATTTTGAGCGTGGTTATCAACTAATTTAATATTATTAGAATGCAATATGAATGATTAAAATTAGTTAGCAATTATTCAAAATCGTTTTGAATTTCTGCAGTTGCTTAATTACATGTTGGTCGCTAATTGTTGCACATTTTCGACCCTCAAAAAAACACTCAAATAGTGTCAACTTTTGCCGAAAGGTCGTGGTTCTTCGTAGCTCGAAAATCCGGTTAAGACCAACGAGGAAATTGGCGCTGCTGCTGGAATGGATGGACGGGTAAAGGAATGAAAGATGATGAGGAGGAGGAAGTGAAAAGGTATTGATAGCATCTTTTTTTGCGTGTAGTACGTGCCGATGTATCTAGTTTTTCCATGCCATTTTTCTTAACCTTTCAGCTCGGTCGAACCGTAACGCTGAAAAGGGGTGACGGTAGAAAGTGGGATGGTGGAGATGTAAAAATGTATTGACGACCTGTTTTGCGTGCGGTACGTGCCGATGCATGTGACAGTCGGTCGCGGAGCTCGCTGAAAACTGGGCGACCGACGTAACGCCTCGTCGCCGGCGAGGAAAGGTTAAAGTGGAACGAGAAGTGACATTTGAGAAATTTCGCTAGTCGTAGCTGCCTTTTGTGAGTTTTGTCGCCGTACGTGTTTGTTTGTCAGGAGGGCCGCTCGTTGCCGTGTCACGCGTCTCGCCTAATGCGGTTGCATGCATTCTCCTTCTGTCTTCTATGCCTGTAGCGGCTCGTTCTATATTTGGATAGGGAGCCGCCATACCCACCTTTCTTTAGGGTTATTCTATATTCTCCCTCTGTGTAAGAGACAAACTTAATTTTTGCAAATTTACATTGTGGGACCCCCACAAATCAGTTCTCATGAGGGGGCCCTCAAATTTCGCGTCATGCATAAATTTTCTTGTAATCTCGTTGTCGTATGCCCTTGTAAATGACGCTGAATAAACAAAAATATATATATATATATACGGTTCGGAAGATTGTGGGTACGAGCTTAAATCAGTACACCCATTTTACACTGACTGATGAAAGTCACACTATTGCAAGAGAGGCGGTCAAGTTTTGATCCGAGCGCCCTCTATGATCGACATCCATTTCAATTCTAAGGTTCGATTAAAATCGACTGTTATAGATATTTCGACTTCGACTATGCTTTTCCCCCCACACCATGCACATATCGACCACATCTACAAGTACATAATGTATATAATATGCTACTCGTATGGATTTTCCAGCGAGCATTGACGAAATAATTTTTGCAGACTACCAATTTATGTAAAAATCAAAACCAGGCAGGCAGGTTGCCAGATATTCCTCACGCTTGATTGCACGTCACCCATAGCCTCGGCAACTGTTCCACCTCCCTCCCCCCTCGATGATGATGGATGACCACCGGAGGACCGCCGCCGGATAATCGCGTCAAGTGTTTGTGTCGTTGGCAACGGTGGGCAACTGCGCGAGTTTTGTTTCACCGTTGTGAATATATCGAATTTGCGAGTACATGTATTATCTTAACATAATGAGCGACTCTTGTTTATGGGTGCAGCACCGTAAAATCGAGTCTGTGAAATTATTGTTGGTTACTTAGAATTTGCTGTTTGGTTAATCTGTATTTTACCTTACGGCTGAATGATATTTATAATTTGCTTTTACTCTTTATTCTATTTTATAGTGTTTGGGACTGTCTCTTACATTTTTTTTTTTTTATGCCAGCTCAAAGTTAGACCAGATCAGTTCTGAAAATGAGTCCAGACTGTAATTGGCATTTGTTCGATCCAATTTATTTATCAGCTTTTCTTTGTAGATTTCTCCTTTTTCTTGGCGCCGTTGTTTCTCGAACTTTGTTCTGTTTTCGCAGAATTGTAATTATGCCTTTTTTCCAGCTGCACCCTATCTGCACCAATGCCAACCTATGTTATTTAGTGTTCTGTGCCACTCATCTCGTATACTAATAAGAGTTACTTGTGCAAATGCACTTGCTGGAACTCTAAATGTCTGTTTCGTTTCTGCTATTGCCGATCGTCAATACTTGGAACGACCGGGATGAATTGGAAATGATTCCTTGAATATCGTGTGTATGGGCGATTTTATGACCCAATCGATCGTACAGTCTCCGGCCAAAATGTATTCCCATCGCGGTTTACCACACCTATATCCAGCCTGGCCTCGGGCCGTGTCTTGGACTATGTATAGTGGCGACCCTCTCTCTCAATTCGCAATGTATATCGATCATCGTTTGGAAATTGTCGACCCGCCCTGGCTTTGCGTGTTGCCGATTTGATGGACACTTGACGTGGGCTCCCACTTTGCTTAATGCCGCGGGTCGGAAAATTCACTGGCGTCGCAGTTATGTGGGTGTAGCGTGCGAAAACCCCTCACCAACCGGCTAAGTATATGCTCAAGTTGCATTGTCCAACGTGAGGCATAGCGAAATACATAACTGACTGCTGCCCTTTGTCGAGCAGTTCGTGTTTTCGAACCCGCATAGCACCGCTGTTTGCATTGATTTGGTGTATCAGGAGCAATATTTATGTATTTGCAAATGGCTAAAAAATTTAAAATCAACTGTAGTCAACCGCACTACAGGCGTTACTTAACCCTCATGGTGCTTAGGCACTGTGCGAGGGGCACGACCAGTACCTCGAGATCGAAATATGAAACTGGACTTTCATTATGAAACCGTAGCCTTGGGATTAATTTACAAATTAACCAACAACATGAGTCAGTTGATTGTCTAATAAGTGCCATTAATTCGTTATTTCCTTAACTAAACAGCAGAATTCGAAGTAATAGGTCAATTATTTTAATTGTACAAGAAGTCAAAGAAGTATATTTAAGTTAATTTGTAATTACGAGATTGTTTTTTCTTCGCAATTACAGGGAATTTACTTCATAATTAAAAGGGCGATTTATTATCTTTAAAATAGGTATCCTAAGTCACTGTGTAGTTTGCCACAGAATAAATATGTCGTCTGAATTAGCAAGCTCTGTGCTGTACAAATACCTTTTTAGTAAATGGATCGTCAGGGTTTAACGGAAGTTGGCAAATTCGAATGCACGTTATTTATGTATTTGTAAATGCAGTATTTTTAGACTTATTTAATGATGCTTTACGCTGACCATCTGCACTTGACTAATAATTTGTCTGAACAGTTCTGGCGGCTTTACGGCTGAATAGGGTATTCGACGATGCAATTTATGACCATGCACAGAACGAGAGCCAACCAAAAATTGCCATGTCGTTGAGAACGATTTAATTTCAATTCCGGGTGAAACTGTAAATGATAGCACCAGATGCCACCACCAGTCCTTTCGAGTGTTCGAATTCAAACTAGTTCCTTCCCATGTCTCATATTCAAAAAAGGTATTATTAAAAACCTATAGAAAAGGTGCAATTATTGCTGAACATCCGCTGGGTAATCGTCCCCGACAACCGTTCCCATGGCGCTCGTCGTTTCGACTTCAACCAAAACACTTCTTGACTTGTAAAAAAAAAGTTTGAATATATCTATCCTCCGGATACCCCTCAGGCGTAATTTTACAAAATATAATTCGTTCAAAGATGTTTCCATATTCAATAGTTGCAGTGGTATCGATATACCCGGCACTACCTACACTGCATCGAGCGTCCCGACGCTGAATTACGTGCCGAGAGAGTAGTGGAGCTAACGTGGTGGAATTGCTCGCTTTTCAGCTTCACATTTCAAAAATTGCCCAAGATCTCAGCAGGATGTGGAACTGGTTGTTGGAGTGATAATTAATCGTTCGTGAACCTCCAGAAGCGCGCTAGCGTGGGTATCCTTAGTTTTAGCATGTATCTTCGTCTTATTTAACATGGACGTTCATACTCTATACATGTTCTCCCTAAATGATACCGCGGCGCCCTGGTGCCAATGTGTGAGCGGGGTTTGCACTGCTGCTGCCCACCAACCACATTTCCCATCTACGGAATATAATTAAGTCCAAGTTTTTTGTGTAGACGTAGGCGTTCCTATCTTAAGTTATTATTGATAGCGAACAGGTTGGTAGGATTTTGTAGACGCATTTTGTAAAATTTAATTGCTAAGTGATTCTTATCTAAAGTTGACCATCATAAATTGTACATGACAACAATACAATCTCAAATTAAGAAGTAAAAAAAAAAAAAAATCACAATTTCTTCTTGATGAATAAATTACTTTAGATAGGTAAACGCGTCTCCTACGTTGTTCTTCAACCATTCCACCGTTTGTTAACAGACAAATAAGAATCAATCCGAAGTTTTGTCTCTCCTTCACCTTCCTGATGATGCCCTGCGTCATTGAGTACGATCGACCACCCCCGTCTCCTCTTCACGCAGCTCCCCCTGGCGGCGAGCACCAGACTAGTTACCATATATCCCCCCGAACACACCGTCGCTAATTGCCATGTGCGTGAAGAACAGTTTTTCCAAGTGCTTAGCAACTGATTTGTTTACCTTGACAACGACACGTCATCCGGTACACAAAAGGGTGGATTCGCGTGCTCGACACTTGTCGACTGTGAAGCCTCCTCGCATATCTCTTGATCTCCTCCCCTTCATCTGCCTTCCCCCCTAACCAACCCACCCACCCATCATCATTTATATTGATCACCCATCCCAACAGTCACTACCTGCTACGATATTCCAACCGGTCGAAATTTGAGTGTCCCTCGTTTCGTGAAGTGGTTGGGAGTTGATTGGGGATCACAGGTTTGGGGGGTGATGATAGGGTTAAGTTCGTAAATTTAGTTCGGTTAGGGTTGTGACGTTGCGTTTCATCAGTTGGTGACGCTCATTTCGTCATTTGACATAGATCAAAACTTCCTTTGTCATTGTTCTCCCATCTCGAATCTAATAAATTTGCAATCAACTAATTTTCTGGAGCGCCACAAGAGGGCGCCAACAGCTGACACACGTAGAGGCCGTTGGAGATGATGACATAGATCGGCGACTGCCTGTCTGTCCCAGGGTTTGAGAAACAAATTGTCACCGTTGTCATTCGCTTAATCGCGGCGTTGTAATTTGCAGAATCGTTTCGTCAGCAAGTCTTGATAATAAAAATATTGTCGCCCTATTTTATCTTTCGACTTGAAAGTTCCCCCTACCCTAGGAATGATGCTTCCCTGTATAGCACTTGTTTATTTGCGCAGTGGGGGACGATACAAAGTTATTTTATGCTTCGTGAAAGTATTTTATAAGTAGGATTGTTGATTTAAAAAATGTATTTGATTCTACGGTTTAGATCATGTTTGGGAAAACTTGAGCTAGGCAAAATTACCAGGTCGCCTCCTCGGAGGGTTTTAGGGCGAATACGCTGGTGGGCCTCCTTAACAAATATCTAAGTATAATTTGCGAAACACGCGACAACATTTTGTTTCGACCACAAATATTAACTAAAATGCTATTTTTAGTCTAAGGTCAGGCCTCATAGGGCTGGGCGCCATGCTACCATATGTTTCGGGAAACAAAAGCGTGACAGCTGAAATATATAAATTCGTAGTCAATTTTTGTTTTTTCGGATTGTACAAATACGGGCACAGGTTATTCGAGGGTGCCCGCAATCATTCTCGCTCGAATCGACCACCGTAATTGGCAGTTTCAGGCGGGTCCGAACCGTGAAAGATAATTAGTGGCACTGCAAAAATATGTTGTAGTTTGTCGAGTGTATCGTTGATGACGTCACCGCCGCGCATAATTGCCGTCCCCGCCGTACGTTGGGAAGATCCAATTAAAATAATTGAATGGATAACCTCAATTTGCCATTTTGACGGCGTAATCTATCAGAAGCTGCCATCCGATTGCGGCTAGAATTTCATAAACAGGAATGATTTCAGCAGCTCTTTTTTGACAGACCCATTTTAGCAGCTCTTGAGAATGCTCTATGAACTGTTACGCACGTACTTCCGCTGAAGGGATTTGCAATATTTCCACTTTTATATATTTACGCATGACTATCTGTGTGTGTGTTTACAACGACTAGATTGTCAGGTGACCTCGGGATGATACCGGGGACTGTGATCGCTGGCGAACAAATATTTTTCTGGTTATGGCCAATTTCGTTTCAAGCTAATGGGCACTCCTCTGCCTGGCAAATGGTTGCGTGTTGATTTCTCCCGGTAGTGTTATTAGTCAGTCAAAACCTAAAGTGGAACGCGAGGAAGAAATATAGATACTGTACATATTGTGTGAAGGTTTATTGCCTTAAATGAGAAAAATAACTGAGGTAACAAATTTTGTTTAGTCGGTAAAATAAATCAGTTGATCTCTTGAACGTGCTGTAGTTATTTTCTCTGATATTTCAAATATATTGTTTCATTATTTAGCCCTGTAACATATCTGTAAAATATTTCATTCATCGATTAACTTAGTTTTTATTTTTCGTTTTTCTAGATTCTTTGGAGTCAACGTCGCAGGCCGGCCAGTTTACGTCGCCACCGACATCGAGTGAGCAGCCAGTGTCCGACACACGCCTGAACAACGCCCCGCCGGAACAGCCGATCGTCGTCAAGCTACACCAGTCGGCGGTTGCAACACCGGCCCTATCCACAATGCAGCACATCCCAGTCCAGCCCGTCTATCCCATCCAGCAGCACCATGTGCACCAACCTAACCACAACCTTTTGCGGGCCACGTCGCCCAAACAGGCCCTGCTGCAGCCCCAGCAGCTGTACGTCCCCACTCAGGACCCAACGCCCCCTATGCCCAATTCGACACCGTTCGTGTCACACCTCCCGTCAAACATACCTCAACAACTCCAGTATCCGCCGAGAGCGGCACACCAGTCACCCCAGGTGTCGTGCCAGTCACAGTGCCAACCGCCGCAGCAGACAGTCATATTTTCAGCGGCCAACGATCGGACGTTCCAACGGCATTTCTCGCCACCTCAACCACAGCAACAACACGAGATGCAGCAACCGTTTGCAAAACAACATTGTGTATCCTCCTATCCTTGTACAACCGAGCAGCCATCACCGGCCATGATCATGTCGTCCGGACACGGAATACTGTCCGGCGCCGTGCCGCCACTTCACCAACAGCCGGTATATGTGAGTGTGAACGCGTCTTCCTGCACTTCTACCGTGCCCGGCAACGCGCCCAATGAGATGCCGGTCAACACCACCGGTCCCTACTCTGTCAACGGTTACCCGGCCATCGTACCCATGCAGCAGTGTCCGACGTCCGGTACTACGAAGAAAGTGTCACCAAAGGGTGGCGGTAAGTCACGCAAGGCCAAATACAGCAGTATTCTGGACCATCACCATCCGTGTCCCAACGTGGATGTGCGCCAGTTGCCGATGGATACATCGCACCACCACCGACTGGCCACGCCGTTCGGTAGCACCCTCTCATCGTCGACCCTGTCCAGTGCTTCCGGTCCGTTCACTCCGCTGTCTGTCGTCTCCGAGCAGGCGCAAACGTTCAAGACTCCTTCGATGAGCAGCACAGCCACCTCGACGACGAACATCGCCCCCCACGCCTTGCTAGGTGTGGCGGGCCGGCCTATATGTCCAACCAACATGGTCACTCGCGCGCCCTGCCATCCGGCCAGTAGTTACGGTGTCCACTATGGTGGCGGCTATGGGCAGCCCATCAACGCTGCACCCACAGTCAACTCGTCCACCATGCCTACCTTCGTGCACACCATCCCGTTGTCCAGTGTGGGCAGCACGCTGGTTCACTCGGGCGTGCCCCAGTCCCGTCAGGTGGTCGCCTGCAACACTACTAACACGGTCATCAATCAACCATTGATCATGTCTGTGACGGCCAACTCCAGCGTTAGTGGTGAAGGTGGTGCCCCCTTCTCGCCGGGAGCTATTCCAAATGCAGAGATGGGCAAGGGTGGTGCTCAGCCACAGCTCTTGCCAGTGAACGTTTGCTATCCACAAGGTTCAGTGCCTGGTAATCTGTCGGCCATGGGCGCGGCGTCGTGCCAGTTAGGACCAGTCCACCCGGCTACTTCGTCCGACGCCATGCGACCGAATTTCCAGTTCGCCCAGCAGCCCTGTCCCGGGGACTACCAATTCGCTCCTACGATTGCCGATACCGGTTCCCTGGTGGGCGGCATCCAGTTCCAGCCAGCCGGACTGCAGTTCGGCAGTGGCAACACCATTGCCCAGCAGTTCATCCAGCACGGACTGCAGACGGGCCAGCAGGCCGGCGGCGCTTCCACCCTCATGCTTCAGCAGGTGTTCAACCAGCGTGGCAACTCCAACGAGTTTGTGGCCAGCAATTTGTTGTCGGCCACGGCGCGTGCGCAAATGATTGGCCAGCAAGGAAGCATGATCGCCAACCTCAACCAGTCTCAGTACATCCATACCCAGAACACTGTCAAATTTCCGCCAGGAATTAATCCACTGATCGGCCAGCAACAACAGCAGCAGGTAATGGGGGCCTCGTCCAACGGTGGAATTTTCCACAACGGCATTCGTCACATGATTCCCAGTTCTCAGCACCAGAACGCGGTAGTAGACCCCAACGGCGCAGTCGGACAGCAGTATCCCATTCGCCAGCAACTGGGCATGCAGAATATCGTGGGTATCCGGCCCATGCCACAGCAGCTGTCACCCCAGCAACTGATGCAACATCAGCAGGCTAACTCTCAGCAGCAGCAACAACAGCAGCAACTGGTGATCAACTCTAGCGGTGGCATTCACGCTGCTACCATGTCCTACTCGTCGGACTCGTCGACAGCCTTTGAGGCCAGCGGGCCGCATCCCAATCACGGAATGGCTACCACCACCACCTACATTGGGCCGCCGGTCATGCAGCAACAGCAGCAAGGAGGCAACGCCTCCATGGTGAGCCCCAACGTTATGCAGGTATGGCTGACATAATTTAAAGATGTAAATTTTAGTTCTTTGTGATAGTTTCAAAATGTCGTTAGTTCCAACACAGTGCTGCACACGTATGATTATATTTTTTAAATCCACAATTCTATTGTTTTTTTTTCACAACCCTGCAGGCCTGCGGGACCGTCCAGTTGTCTTCGCAGTCGGGCGGCGCCAACATGGTGGTTACGGCCAGCGGTCTGGCGAAACTCCAGCCGCACCACCAACAGGAGTTCACCAGTTTCGACGGACGAGTATCCATGGACCAGATGCAGTCCAATTGTGACGGCATGGGCGGCGATTTCAAGACTTCGCCTTTACTGGCCCAGGCCATTATGAAGTCCGGCCTCATGGCCTCGGCGCCCATGTGCAGCAGCGGCCAGTTCATACAACTGTCCAACTGTGGCCAGCTGCTGATGACCACTCCGGGAGGTCAGACGCAGACCGTCCAGCTGTCCAACCTCGGCCAGAATAACCAGCTGGCCTCCGTCGGCTCGATGGGCGCTCCGGGCCCTCCTATGACCATCCCGAATGTCAATGTCACTGCTACCATGACCCAAGTGATACCGGCTATAGGACCCCAGCAGATTCTCGGACAGCAGCCCATGGTACAGTTCGTCAACACGTTCGCCATGAACGCCATGCAGAACCCGGTATTCATTCAGAACGGTTCTGGCCTGCTACCCTCTACCCTGTCCGTGGACAGCATGGGTAATCTATCGACGAACGGGTACGGCACTAGCACAGCTGGGACGCTCGGGAATCTGTTTCCTGGATCCATGACGTCACTGGTGGGTGGGCAGACCATGGAGGATTTGACAGGCAAGACTCATGCCGAGTCGATGGATTGCCGGAGGACTGGCAGTACCGGCTCGTCCTGTAGCACTCCGTCATCCACCGCAAGTTCCACACCCATTCCGCGAGGTGACAGCCCCCAGGGGGCCGGCAAGAAGGGCGCTGCAGTTCGGCGAGGTGGTCGCAAATCTGGGCCGCACACCGTGGCCTCAATGTTACAGTTTGGTGCCCAACCCTCCCAACCTTTCGGAGCTATACCCGCCCCCCAGTTTGGCTCCCAGTCATCCCAGCAACACGTCAATATCAACAACAACAATAATAACCCGATGGTCCAGATGATTACCATCCTACCCAACAATAAGATAGCGTCGCAACCGCTCATCAACTACCAGAATCTCAACTCGATCGGCCAGATGGATGCAGGCTCCATGTTCGCGGCGGCAGCCCAGAATTCGTACATCGGTATGACCGGTTCCAACGTGGCCCTGCCGCAAGGCCAGTTCAGTTTCGTACAGCCGGTAAATTTTCTCAGCAATCAGACCAACACCGGATCAGCGTTCCTGCAGAATTTGGCTCTCCAGCAGATGCTGGGCGGCGCCAACACACAACTGCAGCCGATCACCGTGCTGCAAGGCGTGGCCGGCATGCAGGGACTTTCCATCATGCAGGAGGCTGTACCCCTCAATGACACCATCCAGCTGCACGCCGGATCCAACGTCATGGCGGCTCCAACTATGTCGGTAGGGGTGGATGCTTTCGGCAATGCCAGCCTGGTTAACAATCCGGCAATGTTCAACGTGAGACCAGCGCATCACCTGACCATGAGCACCAATGGCGGCGCCAAATCCGGAGCCGCGGCTGTCCAGATGGGACCGATGGACACGATCTTCGGGTAAACCTATAAACTCGGATCATTAGGAACTTTCACATATGTAGTATTTTTTACAAATATGTCTTAAATTATTTCACTAGTTTTGAAATACCAGATAGTTTTTTAGAATTGAATTTATATATTTATTTTATGATGTTTTCTATTCAATAATTTCTTTACGATTTTTCTTTAAATATAATTATTTCAATGTTAATTCCGTATTAAAGTATCCCCACCGTAGGCTCCATTCGGGGCTGCTTGTAAGCACATATTGTAATTTTAAAGCATTTCTACCTTCTATATTCCTTCATGAAAAGTTCACTTGAAGTTTGATACAGAGTATTAGGTACGGTCGAAACTTATTTATCGTTTAAATTTTTGCAGACACTCTGTGGGAGCCGCCAACTCAGGTGGGACTTTCATGATCACCAGCGACGGCACCCTTGTCAGGAACACTGCCGAAATATGTTCGGTGAACGTCGCCCGGAACGTGGACAGTGGATGCAACCTGAACGCCGGCGTGTTTGCCGGCACTGCAACCGTCGCGGAACAACAGCAACATTACCCACTGGCCAACTCTGTACCGACATACGCGTCCAACGTGCGATGCAGTGCCCCCTCGTTTATCAGCGAGTCTGTGCCGCCGCCCGTGGCCACCGCCACCAACACCATTCAAGTGAATTCGCTTGTGGAACTCTCCAAGCCTCAAGTATCACCGCCCAATCCTATGACGACCAATCAGGATTTCTTGCTGTCGACGAGTGAGACCACGACAATCGAAGTGGCTGTTCCTCCAACCAGCATCACCGTACCTCCTTGCGTGGAAACCACTGATCGGTCGACGCACGACGGTTCCCCCATAACCGAATGCAATGCAACGATGGCCACCATCAGTCCCACCACCATAGCCCCGCTGTCACCACCCACTGTCTCCGGCGATTGGTGCGTGACGGAAGCCACAGCGTCCCCCGATTCCGGCATTATTGTTCAGGCGTCTGGATCGCCTCGAGTCTCGTCGTCCTCTGCAGCTGCTGACAGTCACTCACAATCCACTGTGCCAACAGACAGTGATAGGAGCCCGTCAAAAATGGCGTCACCTCAGTCGTCCACACCGCAGACGCCACCTGAGATCTCTGCGCCGACTTCACCAGCCGATCCCGAACCCATTGTTGTCGTTATCACCAGCAGCCAGGCCGACAACCAACTCAGCTCTGCTCAGCATTACGATGAGGCAACGGCCAGTATTGCAGCCGAGTCGTCGCCCGATTCCACACCGGCTGCCACCGATGATCCCGCCGATCACAGTTTGAACGCCGATCACCATTCCTTTGATGTGGGCCAGTCTTGCGAGGAGCAGAGTGTTGTGGTCGAGGCCAGAGTGAGCACCAGCACGGTGGAGCGCCTCGATGAGGTGGAGAGCGCATCCACCACTGGTGACCAACAGGCGTGCGTTCCCGATTCGCAGACGGCCTACGAAGATACGCGGGTGTCCCAGTCCACCGATTCGGTGGTGGTGGTGATAGTGAGAAGCGACGAGGATGGACTAGTGGAAGAGACGTTGATGGGTACTACTACCACGCTCATGGAGGATGAAGATGAAGATGTGATTGGCGAGCAGATTGAAGAGGTCGCTCTTACTTCCTGCCTACCGTTCGACGAAGATGAGGAAGACGAGGAGGACAATTCAGACGATGAGTCTTCAGAGAGCAGCAGTGTTCAGGCCGTGTCGCAGAGCGCCGCCACCATCACCTCCGATTTGCATGGCGGCTCCTCCTCATTTTCGCGGCAGCGGGACGAAGTGGTCAGCTCGCAGAACCTGATAGAA
Organism: Mycogona germanica; assembly: GCA_034698785.1. NCBI lineage: Eukaryota > Metazoa > Arthropoda > Diplopoda > Chordeumatida > Chordeumatidae > Mycogona > Mycogona germanica. The sequence continues at coordinate 31,262 of JAQGBY010000873.1, forward strand.
TCTCCCGCGGCGAGCACTACTAGCACCACCACCACCACCACTTCTACCGAGACGGCGGAAAACGACGTGGCGCTTGTTGCCGAGCCTTCGCTCAATTCCTACTCTGTAGACAGCACGACAATGGAGGACGGTGTCGGGCATCAGACTAGAGGAGTGAAACGGCGCCATCGAAGGGAGCTGACAATTCCGCTGCAGGACGCCTGCGTTCAGCCGGAAGGTTCGTTTCGTGTGCCCAACCAATCCTTGTTATGATAGACTTTTTTGCTTTTTTTTTGTCGCCGTTATTGTTTGGATAGATTTCAAAGAAATAAGAAAGAGAGTTTTCAAAGCTTTAATCATATTTTTACTCTAATTTTAGACTTGTTCAAAGATATATTTATGAATTTAGATTATCCATTTTCGATCCGCTTTACCGAGCATTTGGTCTGAAAATTGATGTTCCAGTTTGCTTCTTTGAAAAGTAGCTGCAATCTCGATTTCCGATATGGTCAATTCCGTAACTTGCTAACAACTTGGCTGAATAGGAGACTGATTATGCAGGGATGGTCTTGACTTCCATTAATTATACAGGCATATTTAAAAAATGTATGCTGGGTTTTTATTCCAGATGATTCTCCAAGTTCGTCTCCTCCTCCTGTAGGGCCTCGCTCATTCAACACGGGTGACTTGGTTTGGGGACAAATCCGGGGATTTCCATCCTGGCCTGGAAAGTTGGTTCGGGAAGAAGATGTCAAAGGCCACCATTTGAAAAGCGAAATCGGCAAGGTACAGTAAAACCAATGTATTTTAGTAGATACAATTTGAAAATGGCCTGTCATTTCGATGGTGGCCGGTACAATTGAAATCTATATTATTAAATTGAACCCGTTCAATTTAATAATGTTCAACAGGATGTGCACGTTTGACTCGAAAAGTCATTTTCTTTCGTAATTAATTGGTTTTCAAATTCCATAGGTGTGGGTCAAGTGGTTTGGCGACCATACGTTTACCCAGGTGGAACCAGATAAGCTGAAAACATTGATGGAAGGGCTGGAAGCCCACCACAGGGCACGAAAAAAGCATCGCAGGTTAGTACCTAAGCACCAAGAGACTCCTGTTGTGATATACACTTCAGTGAATTTAAAAAGAAAATCTATTTACCATTAATAAATATAATTTCAATGCAATGTAATAGGTGTGATTGCTTGCTAATAAGAAGACAATTTCCGAGACCAGTCGTAGTATATCTGTAATATTTGAAGCTCGCTGTTCTTCTCGCTTAAGTTCCTTTGAAATGAGTAGAACTTTTTTTCAGTTTAGTTATTTTCATGGCCCTCGTCACCTTTATTATTGATCTCGTCCAGGGTTTCGATCATTTTGTTATACTTAATTATATTTTTTTCGATAACTAATATCAATCTCGAGTGTCTTTGTTCACTTTTCAACGGCCAACTTCAAATCGTTGCAGGGGCAGAAAGATGAACAGCAACTTGGAGAACGCCATCCAGGAGGCCATGATGGAGCTGGATAAGCAGGAGGAACGCGGCGAATCCGAGCATCCATCCGGCAAGATCAGCGAAACCGATAAGGTCAACCGAGTACGGAGCAACAAGCGAAGAAAAGCGCGATGATGATCTGCGGATTAAAAAGCGCACCTGTGCAACTCTATTTTTCCCCAAATCCCCTCGCGCATTCGTTGACTACGTTGTACTAGTTCAAAACAGACCGGTGAAATTTTATTATTTTTGAAGCTTGAAAGTTGTATCTGAATTTCAAAATTGTTCAAGAAAATATTGTTTACGTTTTTTGTTGTTACTTTGTGAAAGAGCTTGTGAAAAGTGTAAGAGTGAGGGTGTTCTATTTGCAAGATATCCCTAGTTTGGGCATTTCCAATGATTTGGGGAGCTGAAATTTTACTAATTTCACGCATTTAAAAAAAAAAAGAAATTGATTAATACGGGGCTACAGTTTCTGTTTAAATCACATGAGCCGATCATTTAGTTTTTTCGCTTACCAAAGTTCCTGTCAAACTATGCAACCTCACTAATATAGTAGTATATAATTGGTTAACCGAGAAATATCATTTGGTTGCCGATGGTTCGTTTCGTGCATGCAATCTATCAACGTAACACCAACACAGTGTTGCTTTGCAGATAGGTTGTCAACAATAAGGACTTTGTTTCTTCCAAACAAAATTAATTGTGTATTTCTGTTTTTAATACAAAATTTGAATTTTTATTATTTTGTTATTTTTTCAACATTGCCACATTTTGATGGCACAAAACAAATGTTCATATAATATTATAAATTTAATTCATTATAAATTATACTTACGAACCATTAGTTTCCCCGATTTGGGTTCTTAACGTCTATTAACTTGGATTATGTTTGTGTTTTGACAGATATGAAAGTGGTTTTCTTTTGCTATTCAGACCTCGATGTTGTCTATGATTTTCTTTTCCCAGATACTCGCCACTCCGTCACCCCCTGCAAACTCCACTCTTATGATTTCTACTCTGGCGTGGATGGGATAAAAGGGGAAATGTTGGGCCAGGTTTGGGAGTTTTGCTATGGAGGAATATGGACAACGTAATTGGTTATATACGCACGCATAGTAATATATATATAACGCCGCACATAGCGTAAATGAGTGTATTAACACTTTTCTAAGCATCATGTATCTATTAGAGTAAAGCAATGTGGCTTTTTTATCGAATCGGTTGTCTTTTTATAATGACATTGACACAGGATTGTATATGGCAGATCTGGAAACTTTGAGTTTCGCCTTTGAACAAGTTGTTGTGTAGCTTTGAATTTATTATTAGAGCACTTTATTATATAGATAAGTTTTCGATTTTTTATTCACGCTGACTTTTTGACATCGTATGCGTAGACGTTGAAGAAAGAATGAAAGAAAAAGAGAGAATTGTTGACAAGCATGGCTTTCATTTTCTCGTTTACGTCGATGTTTCATGTGCGACAATTTAAAAAAAAATTTGTCTTTACCGGTAATTTGTATTTTCCCGGTTTACCCCCAATATGTACATTTAATGATGATATAATATCGCACATACATGTACTATTTTGTTGCGTTGTTCAGCTCTCTGTGTATAGTAGCCCTTAGCTGCATGACTTATGATCGGCTTGGGGGGAAAAACAATTGTTAACCTGTTTTGTTGATTCATAGAAAATAAAGTAATTTGAAAATTGTTGTATACATTTTGTGCCGTCACTGGTTTATTGCTCTACGTTTTTGTTAGTCATCTGCAATAGTTCACATTTCACAAGTTCACCCTTGTACAGTTTAGTTAAGAATTAAGAAATTTGGTATGCAAATATATTTTTAAGTCCGGTTTAGTGCTAAATGACATAGAAATAAAAGAATACATTTAGTTATACCATATAACAAACAGGCATCGCCTTAAAAGTACCGCAGAAGACCAATATATAAAAAGAATATTACTTAGCGCAAGATTACTGAATATTTCGGATTGCTTGGCGAATAAAATGTCTTGTGCCCTTCTTAAACATCTTTCTATTAATGAGAAAGATTTGCCAGGATGGTCTTCTTTCGTTATAATATTTTTTTTAACAAAGCAGCTGTGTTTCATCAAAATTCAACTTTTTAAAAATATATTTTGTTTAGCTGATATTTAAAAAAGGGGTTAACCCATTACGGATTAATGCTTCTTTTACACAAAAATGTTGTATTGTGTGGTGCTGCCACCTACACACCGAAATCGGTACTAGCACCACTCAACAGAGGGCGCATTGATACCATATTTTAGCGCGCCGATAAAATGGATGCGCCCATGTTCGCGCAAGTTACGAAGTTATAGGTCACTCATTTTTAGTCGGTGTTTGGCATTTAAAGTGTCACATTTTTTACAAGGTATGACTTCAGTGTGATTTCGTATTCGCGGAGTACTCGACATATTCGCAAGACATGTTATAATCCACGTTTACTCTCCATGAGACTTGACAAGTAGTTGTCAAAAACATTGACCATACTGCAATGTCGACTTTGGCTTCTGGTTCATTGGACTGTCCCGGGCCAATAAAAATGACGATGAATAGTCATTGCGCGTAATAGACCTAAGACTTATTGAAAGTGTGTGTTATAGATGGACTATAATTTTCCGTTGTCAAACCTACGCAAGACTAGCCCATTTCATTGATCTGTTCCACTTCACCTTTGTAGTTCAGTTTAGTTCATTGTTCTAGTCCGATTACAATTACAATTACAATATGTACCCACAAGCAGCCCCCAAGAGAGGGGCCTATGGCGGGGGTCGAACG
>JAQGBY010000874.1:0-35488 GCA_034698785.1 Mycogona germanica
ATTTTATTTCTCTTAATTTTTCCACATCTCAAAAGACAATAAATGTCTTAAAAATGAGACATTTTTTTAAGTGTGTATGTAATTAGCTCATTTTCTCTAATGCACTGCATCCAGGCTCATTAGGCAAAAGAGACGGGAGTAAATTGTGTAACGTCAGCGTATCCATCGATCCACAATAGCATGAAATTGGATGCTAAGTGAAGCCCAGATAATGATCCGAATGGCAGGTATTATTCAAAGAATTTCAATTAGTTATATAAAAAAGAATTGTTACCATTTCTAACTATTTGGCTTCGATAATTGGATTTTGTGACAAATTTGTATCATTGAAGCATATAAAAATAAAATATATTCGTATTTACCTGTATTAAAAAAAAAATTACGTACGTCAAATGTAAGTTGACTGTTCATTAAGCACAAGTATAAGCAACACAGTAAGGCGTTTTTTCGTGCGGGTAAGCTGTACAGATTAATTCAGAAGAAATTAGATTAGTACAGCATTCAGAAGAAAAAAGCATGTGATCTTGTTAACGTGCACTTTTAACATTATGGGCAAGATTATGTTCCAATGCATTGAGACTTGCAAGTTGGTATTGGACTCTTTGATTTTAAATCACATAGGCATCTTTGATATAGACATCGATAAGGGGTATGCTTGTTTTGCTGTCATTGAAGAAGACGGGAACAGTTAGTTCGCTGAATTAAAAGAACCAATACCATTTTTTGTAACACTTGTCTGTACACTAATTTGTGTAAATACTGAAGCAAGTCTGCAGTAAATATAAAACACGGCATAGAACAACAACATGCATAATTTTCGGTTTTCGTAAAATACTGCCTCGAGCAGTTTTCATCGTGAGTAGGTAATTCATTATTCAACTTGCATAGAAGTTAGGAGAAAGGCGAACGTGTTCATTTTGCCATTTACTTGCTCAAAGCCTATTCCACGTTAATCACAATATTGATAAATTTGAGAGAGGATGCTTGCCAGGTCTTTTCATTATGCAGTTTGATAATGTTTCTTTAACCATTTGCAGTCATGGGTAACGCAAATTTCAAGATTGATTTATAAATGATCAATTATTTATTCGGCAGCGTAGAAGAACCAACCACATAAAATTAGTGTAGCAGCAATATCTAAAAAAACAACAATGTTAAATAAACTTCCAAATTTTGTTACCAGGTTGCGCTCTTCTCTCAAATGAATCCTTGTCAGATTTTGCCGAATATGGTCCAATTTAATTATTACAAGCAAATCAAACACACAAGACGAAAATGCTGATGCAAAATTCCGAATGTTGGGATGTTTTGTGTTCTCTGTATGTGATAGTGTTCAAGAAAATCAGCCAATCTTTAACAATGGTGTACATGTATACATTGGTATCACATTTATTCGGTCACACTGAAAACTATATTTTGTTCCGTAATGTTAAAATCACTAGTTCAGATCTTAAACTCTTCCAGCGCCGGAAGCTATCACATGGGATTAGCTTGAAGGAGGATGACTCTAATTTACTTTCACGCAGATTTTCAGTTATCCCCCTCTCTCGTTTCTAGGAAGCCGATCCAATTTTATCAGTTTCATTTTCGATTAGAATGTTTTATCGAATCGGTAAATAGATTAAACGAGAAATTACTGTAGATGAGATTTTTTCATTTGAATGTCTAAACCAGTCATTAGACATTTTTTTATACTCTTCTCTGCAGTTTGGAAGACTCCAAATGCGGTTACGTAGCTTCAGATAAAAGAATCTGAATTCGCAATTCTCCAGTAAATGGCTCAATCGGTTTGTGCAGTAGACTGTGCAACTGCGCAGACTTAAGAGAAAAATTATTAGAACATTTATTAGCCCGCCTTGCAATACGTTGAGCAACCTTAATCTGACGTTCTGGAGTTGACAGCGTTAACTTTCTGCACTGATGTATCTGTGATTTCGATATTATATCTGTGATTTCGATTTGGATAGAAATTCTTTTTTTTAAGAATTTTTATAATTTCGATATTATTTACTATGTTGGATAGAAATTCTTCTTTTTTTAAATTTTTTTATAATTTGAGTAAAATATTGTACAGATCTGAGCATAGCGAACGATTAATTTGTTTCAATTTGATAATGACAATTAGCCAATACGATTGAAAGCGCAATCTACTCTGCGCTTAATTCAAAGCTCTATTTGATTGGATCATTTTTGACAGCCTTCCGGGATCAAATAAACAAGAGTCTTCGCCGAAAGTCAGACTCGGTACCATCGCACCACAAGGAAGAGACCACATTAGACTGGCGACTAAATGAAGTACCAGGTAAAATCAATTGTGACCTGTCCGCAGTCCCCTGTCTATGCGCTTAGGACCATAACATGTCTACCTCCTCTCTCTTTCACGTGATGTCTACCTTGGAATCTGACATTAATCTTAGTTAATATCTGCGTCGCCCGTTTACTACCCTTCAAACTATCTCTCCTGAAGCGACCGGCCACTTCCGCCCGGGATTACCCCGACGCTCAACGCGCCTCATCTGCATGGAAACTATCTGCTCGGGCGACACCAACGCACCCATTCAGGCTCTTTTCATCGACCGCAAATGGTGTTCCTGCGCCAACGAGGATTTTGGAACTTCCTTCACTGTACAACAACTGTATTATATAACCCAACTACAGAGTGACGTCACTTATTAAGTGCAATCTCTGTGAAAGGTCTAGAATCATCTACTGGAATGATAAAAGTCTGAACATTTTTTGGTGGTGTCTCTGAGGTGTCCACCGAAAACACTTTGATACATAACGACGTTAAGCGGCGCACATATACTATATTTAGTTAATGGTAACGAATTTTTTTTCTCCAATCAACTGTAGTCAACCGCACTACAGGGTTTACGTCCCCCTAATGGTGCTTAGACACTGTGCATGGGGGAACGACCAGTACCCCGGGATCGAAATTTTCGAAAGCCCGCGCCGGGAATCGAACCCGGGACCGCCGAAACCACAGTCAGTCGTTAAACCAACTGGGCTACGACGAGTCAAAATAGATCTCCATGGTTCAGAGCCAGTCTCAAGTAACTTGGAGCGTTACTCTTGTCACTTTTTCCCATGATGGTCTCAGGCAGATATTCAGACGTCATGCACAGGACTGAAGATTCAAACGTGTTAAACCAAAAAGAAAAAGTGGTCGATTGTGTGTTTTTTTTCCCTTCTTGTCGGTGCACGGTTTTATACGTGTGGGTGAAAATCGAGGAGGGGGAAGAGTCCGTTGCGTCAGTTTTTGAGTGATCGAGGAAATCGTTTTTGCCGACGATTGGATTCAGTCAGCGAGAAAGTGATGTCGCGGAATGCGCCAGAATGGATGACGATGGATCGGCATTGTACTTTTTTTGCGTCTTTCTCGATATTACCCCTCCTCTTTTCTGCTATACTCCATTCAACTCTTTCCTCATTCGATTTTTTTTTTCTTTTCAGATTTTTCTCGTCGTATCCTCGTGCGATCCGATTGCCGTATCCTTTTTTTTCGCTTACGCAAAACGATATGCTGTCAGTCGGGAAGGCAAACAATTCGGGAGGTGGTTTGGGTGTGATGAGAAGTAAAAAAAAATAGAAGCACACAGAAATTCCGCGGCTATGCACACTGTCTCTCGCTAATTGCTTTTAAGTTAGTTTTGCATTCCGGTGCGTTAATCTTTGAGGACATTCTTTGCCATATAAGTAGAAGAAAAAAACGTTTGCTAACAATGGTTAAAGTATCATGGATGTTTTTGTGATTTTTTGTAGGGGTTTCTCATTTTGCCAGCGTTCATTTAAGGGCGGTTCAATCTTAAATTTTTAATTAGCATATCTTTGGAATCGATTGTGATATTTTCCTGGTACATTGGAAGATTTTGGACACTAGGTTAGTAAAATTATGCGGTGCAAGTTTCGAAAAATGTCGTTCGCACAATAACGTCGATCGGAATTGAAAAGAAAAAAGGTTGAATCAAAATACCGAATATTATTCAATATTATCCGAAGAATCTTCAGTAGTACAAAAAAGTAAGCAATCTATTAACGTGACGAACGTTGCAAAGCAAAACATTGTATTTTCCCCTGGCGAAGAATAAATTTACTCTCGCAAAATACATTTGCGTTTTATTTGATTTACATGTGCAAAACTACAGCTATCACAAAATCGTTTCAGCCGAGCCAAAAGCAATGGCCTTTGGAAGCGCCATTTTGTCGACGTCACACGGTAATGAAGATAGACATTGATAGGACGGTCACGTTTTCCTGCTGGCATAAATGTTTCATTGACATTTCAGTAACCTTGGCAGGTCTCTATTGTGCATTTGACGCTTTTACAGCGACCCGTTAAAAATACCAGACATCGTTTGACAAGGAAATGACATTAACCTGTCAAAGTCAAAAACAAATTTAAATAACTTAAAATGCACAATTTTCATTTTAGCGATGTGTATTACTGTATCTCCATGTGGTGCGTATTTAGTGAAGCTAATCTTTGGTGGAGCTTAGTCAGGGTGTATCCCTGATAGGAGCTTTGGTAACGATTCATAGGCGATAGTCAATAACGATTAGGTAGTGCCAACCTTAGTTACCCGATCAATCTAGTATACTATCAGTGAACTAACAGATTATCAGGAACGCTAGTAACAGGACACCAATAACTGACATACAAAAAGGCAGTAGGTCTGCTTTCCCTTAATTATTAATAGAATACATTATTTTGTGGACGTGTATTTTTGTAGAATGCTGACTCACATTTACTGAATATTCTTTTAATTTATTGATTTTTATTTTCATCAGTCAGTGCTCTTGTTATGAACGTAATATGATCACTGAAAATATCAAAGCATTTCCAGAAAATTGGTAGATATATTCGAAAAGAAAGAGCTTTCATGATCATACCCAGCGAGTTAATAACAGCCGAGAGAATCTTGCGGAATTCAGAATTTGGCATTCGAATTGCGTTGAGCCTTAGCACTTTTGCGTCACTCTGTACGCGCTTGTAGCACCCGCCTCATAAAGCAACCCCCGACGAGGCTTCGCGTATGACACCGGCGCCTTCCAATTTAGCACCAATTAGGCTGACTAGTGCTGTATTCTGCTATTTGCGTGTTTCGCCGGTAGAGAGAATGTCCAATTAAATAGCCGAGGGAAATAAATGGGAGAAAACACGATGACAGTTTTACTTGCACAGTATATATTGGATAGTCGCTGTATAATTGCGACGCGCAAAAACTACACCAAACGGAACTTGTAAAATGCGAATTTTTTATATCGCACCGTCACCGTATGCCGTTAATTTTTAAATGAAAATTATTGAGAAGTAAAGATTTGCATTTTGGAGAGAATTTTTGGTTACATTTTTTAAATTATGTATGTGACTAAATCATATTTGAAACAACTTGTCAGCAATTATATGAGCCAATTTTTTATTTTTTTATGCACTGAAATGTATATCACAAGAGGAGTTTCTGTACCCCTCTCAGTGCTTAGGTACTACGTGAGAGGCACATTTTCACCAGTACCCCTGGATCGAATAATCGAGAGCCCACGCCGGGAATCGAACCCGGGACCGCCGAACCACAGTCTGAGCTACGACGAGTCGTACAAAATACTTATGATAACATATTTTTTCTTTTTAAATACGATACAAATTGTTTGAGGGTTGGCGCCTCTGTGATTTCCGACTCAGCGGTCAACCTAATTTTTGTATTAGCGTTGTCAACATCGCCATTTTTAAAAAAAGGATTTAATGAATTAAAAGCGATTTCTCTCTAAAATATGATGCTTCTCTTACGACACCACAAAATTAAATTCCTTTTGAAGAAATTTGTATTTCTACTTGCAAATTGGTTATTTTTTTAAAAATTAATTTCACTGAAGTAACGGGTCACAACAGAAAGATCCTGTGCCCCTCTCAGCACTATGTGAGACGCACATTTTCACCAGTACCCCGAGCCAAAGCCCGCGCCGGGAATCGAACCCGGGACCGCCGAACCACAGTCCGTCGCTTAACCAACTGCGCTACGACGGGTTTAAAAAAAAGTATGGATTTGTTTTTAACAAAATACAACTATTTAGAGAAATCGGGGGGCCCAAAACATTCAGAGGTGACATATTCGTATTCAAGAAGACATGACCCAGATGGTATGCGTCCTTGCAGCGTGCAGTACATGCACTGTGACGTAGTTTTATTCCCAGTGTCGCCAAAACCTATTCATTACGTGAGAAGAGAATTGATGAGTCGGTCGTTTGCCAGAGCGATCTAAACAAACTACCGAAAGCGGTATGGCGCTTAGCGAAAGCGTGGCAGAAAAAAATATACAGTCGGTAAAACGTCCTGGTCTATCCACCTGGCACCTGGCGGCAAGCATGGAGATTACACAATGACCATACGGTCCCTGGTTCGATTCTCGGCACGGCTTATCATTTATTCCATCTCAAAATCATGTTGAACATGTGCGAATCGTATTGGGCTAAAGCAATCTGTAAGGGTACCGATGCACTTGTAGTGTTATATACGATCGATGATTACCGTAGGCACTGGAAATTTGGTGGATAAATTAGGGAAGCGCCAAAAAGGCAGACACACAATCGGTTTATTTGATTTTTGGAACTGCAAAAGTTTGTGTTGACGACTTCCTCGGATTTGAAAACTGCAGTTTTGTTCGCTGGAATAGAAGTAATTTATGTGGCACCCTCTGGCGAACATAATGTACATCCGACCAAATAGTGTCGATGCGCGAAGAGCCACCGGAAGAGCAAACGGATGGCTGGTGCTGATCGATTTCGGAATCTGGCGGTCCGCAGCAATTAAGTGATTTCGTCATTCGTGAAATGCGCTAATGCAATTAGCCTGGTGCGGAATTGACCACCTCGACTGTGCATGCCACCTAGCGAGCAACTCGGGGGGGAAAAGGTGGGTTGGTGGTGGAGCCTTTCCTTTGGTCAATGTTAGGCGCCAGTTGGTCGTCAAAACAATTCAAGCATATGACTGAAGTGTATACAGGGTAATATAGTCGCTGAAATAATTTAAGATCAGAATGACATGAGCAAAAATGAAAAAGCGGGGAAAATGGAATGGATAAAGTCAATTTGCATTACACTCCAAAACTAATTGGTCAACATCATCTTATTATTATAGATTAACAGCGAGGACCATCCACGGTATTTTTTAGAGTTTCTATGTACCTCTGAATTTCAAAATATTATGACAAAATTGGCAGTCCCTATTAAAATGGTTAGGAAATACTGTTTACAAATATGTCAAAATCGCCTTTTGTTTTACTTCTAGAAATATTGTTCGTCTCATTTTTAACGAAGATGTTACAGTATTAAACCTGTAACATGAACAAGGAGAGATTGAATGGACGCAATCTAGGAGTCGACTATGAGGGGCAAATGTGTTTAATAGATGCGGCTCTCGAAATGCAGAGGTATGATATAATAATTATACAAACTGCATTCATGTTATTGCATCCCTCGACTTTTTTGTACTATCTATATTAAACCTGTAGTTTAGTTAAAGATCACCTATACATGCTGTATAGTACAAAGCTTAGCCAAAACCGCTTTGTGATGAATGCCTTATGACCAAACCCGCAAATTCATTTTTTCCTAGCACTAACGGACATTGAATGAGCGCCTGGTTCTGAATCCTTATTCAACAATGTTCATCCAAAGGCAACTTTATCATGTCAGTCGTTCGTTATACTAGAGAATGGAATACAACCTTTGATAGATGCGCTCTTGCTACAGTGTATAAGCTCATCGCGGAATCGCATGTTGACACTGCAATTGTACTTCAATTTTTTCAGTACGAGATCAAGACAAAAACATAAATGACCTCAATCCTTACATTAACCCATTTCTCTGATCATGAAAATAATATATGAAACCTTAATTAATAAGCGGCAAAAACGGGTTCAACATAAAATATACCAGCGCCCTCTAGGAGTAGTTGTGAACCCCCCAGCTCAGGTGAACACGCGATATACTGGGAAGAAAGAAATGAAAAAGAATGTAAAAAGAATGAGGCCGTTTTTCTCCTTCCGTTGTATTTTTTTTCGACCACCATTGCGATAATGGTCCGCGCCGTCTCTATTTTTTCCCCGTGGAAGAAAAATAGCCTGGACGCGTCCGCCATTTCGAACCCGTTGATGCTGATGGTTGCTGCCATATTGAATTCTCCAAGTCCTCACTGCACTCTCTGTCTTACTTAACCATCACATATTTGACCTTTACTGACATTGCTCCTTCGTTGGCTACTGTTTAGCGCTCACAAACCGTTGTACACATACATGCACCCGAACGTAATCCTCTAATGTGCCTCTAACGTAATGAGGTGACTAAATGGCAATAAATGTTTCTGAGAATTGAGTATCACTGTCGGTGCCATTTTACCATTGTCTAGTTTGTTTATTTTATTGGAGTAGAAACGGTTGTCAAACTCAATCTACGATTAATCCATCAGTTGCAATTGTGCCTCAAAAGTAATTGACTAGAACAGCTTTCCCACTCGCATTTAATGAGATGACTAAATGGCAATAAATGTTTCTGAGAATTGAGTATCACTTTCGGTACCAGATAAAAGACAAACGTTAAATAAGCTTTAATTGACTAGTTTGTTTATTTTATTGGAGTAGAAACGGTTGTCAAACTCAATCTACGATTAAGCCATCAGTTGCAATTGTGCCTCAAAAGTAATTGACTCTATAGAACAGCAGCAAACACAAACCTATGAAACGTTATCTGAGGTCACCAACATCTATGATAAGGTGACTGGTGATAAGCTCATTCACGTTATCGAAATGGAATCCCCGTACAGGTACATGCAGTTGCTTCGTGCTCCATGTAATTATGTGTGCACATCAATTCAATTGTGTTCGGACGTTACATTCAATTCTTTGTTGTTCCAAATGACGCTTTGTCGTAACTACACGAGTCGTTACATGGAATCTCGAAGAAGTCGTATGATTATTTTTGTCATTCCATATGGACCGGAATGGCCCACTGTGAACAGTAGAATTTGTAAAACGCCGAGTTACTTTTTTATAGCTTGTTTCGCGAGGCCAGCATACCATATAGAAGTATTATAATAAGACACATTTTTTATTGTCCGACGGCATACGAAACTTTTCAGGTCGTTTCTACGAACGTTGGTACGAGTAATATCACATTCGCAGAGGAGGCTAACGATTCGCCAAACCTAATAATATTTGTCTACTTCCATTACGTCTGGGCTGCTGTCTGATTTCATGGCCAAATTAAGACCCGGCCTAACCTCGTCGTGCAACAGGGAATCACAAAATTCCGAAGATCTCCGTAACAGCGAAAAAGGTTTAACCTTAAAGAAGGAAGAGGGTGTAGAATGAAGGAGTCTTCTTCGTTGACGATGCTCAACATTTTTCACTTAATCACTCTAATTGTCGTGCTTTAACGGGTGTTCCTTGACACATCCTCCGAAAGCGTAGGATTCATCGGTAGCTACTTAGATGGAACTAGTAGCAATTACAAATTTCGATCACAATATTGATCCAAGAGTAGCCCCCTGGGAGCTATGGGGAGTCAAAAGATCAGCAAAGGGCAATGTGGCGCCCCGTATGACGATACTGAAAATAATGATAAACTACAGAGTTACTAAGTTATTTTTATTACATTCCCAATAAGTAATATTAAACAGACGTTGCATTGCAACGCCCCCAATCCTCCGGAAATGTAAAAACAAGATGTAGATGAAGATCTGCTATAAAATATATTTTGGCTTTATTTTTGTTGACCAAGATATGTATACTATTTTGGCTGATATTTTTCTGTCAATACCATAATATTGTCTAAAGATGGCACTGTTAACTCAAACATACTTGATTTATGCATTTATTTCTTGAACCATGCAGAACCAGACGTTAAGATGCTTACTTATTGTATATACTCAGTACAGTCTCCATTTCCCATTGAATAATGTTTCGGTGCGTCGACGCCTTCGTAAATTACTTTTGATGATCGATTTTGTAATTTCGTAATGCCTGGTTCAGGAAATCAACCACATTATAAATTACAAGAGCAAGGAAATTAGGCGTATGCTTTTCCTCAGCTCTTCCTTTTTTATTTTTTGGTTTGCTGCTGTCATAGGCGCTATTACACATGGTTCATTAGCAAAAGTCATTATTTCGTGTTCATAGGTTAACTTTGCAAAAGGATGTACCTTTAAATGATGTCAGCGACCGTGACACCGTTCATTTTCATTTGCTCTTTTGCCCCTGATGGGGGTGGGGTGGCTTTCAAATGTTAGTCGGCTGTATGTACATAAACACCACAAATGAGCTGTGTTGGCTCGCATGTGTACTAGTGCATGTATCTGCTACGGCATTTCAACCTGCATTTAAGAGTCAACACAAAGGTCAGTTAGAATACAGATTTTTATTTCGTTGTTGGGCCTGCTGACATGCGAAACATAATTTTTCTAAAAACAATTCGTGCATATAAACTTGCTTTAGTGAACGGTAATTGATGTGTAGGCCCAACATAACAACTGTGGATGGGATGGGTGTGAAAACAAGATATTGACTCCTAATTACGAACGTGGATTGGAAACCTGAACCAACCGGCTGTCACATACTAAATGACAAAGTACTTTCCATCTAGTGTGGAATCCAAGATTTTATAGCGTCTCAGGTTAAATGCTATTACATTAATCGCAGTGAGACACGTTACGTTTTCATGAGGACAGATTTGAGTATTTTACTATTATTTTAATTTAAACTGGTAATTGCGAAAAATACAGACCGGCAATCAAGGGATCCGGTGTTCAAGTCCCGGTCTGTTTGAAACTCTGTATTTTTCGCAATCACCAGTTTAAATTAAAATAATAGTAAAATATAATAAAAAGACGATTTCGCCATTCGTGTTCGTCTCTTTCATTCGGTGCTGTCCCGATTTCACCCTATCTCGATTAAATCCATCTTTCTCAAATGCTGAAATGTTTACCGAATGTTCCAAAACCGCTTCCCAATTATTTTACCAGATTTTCAGAAATCATTCATAATTGGCATTAATTTTTTTGACAATATAGGCAATTTCATATTTATGTTAAAAATGTTCTCTTGTCATTCGCCCACAGGCTCATCGCGGCTTTGATATTTGATACTGCTGGCATCTGTTATTTGCGCTTCAATCACTTTCTCGAAATATTTTACATGAAGATCTCGTTTGATTATTCGGTAAACAGATAACTACTGATTGAATTTCTTGTCTGTTCGGAATTTTTCGTGGTGCAGAATGTTACTGTGGTCGATTTTCCTGTTTTAACTCTAGTTCTTCAACCAGATCGATGTTGTGAGTTTTTCAAAAGAACTTGTTGTCCACCAAAACCCCAGTTTTTATCGGGGAACTTATTTAATAATGGCTTATAACGCCGGTCTGGCGCAACAAAATTATTATATACTTTTTTTCCACCTTTTGTTGTTAAGCTCAGTATTAAAAATGGCAGTTGATTCAAATTTACAATTAAATATATAAAATCGTTCATCTGATAGAATAAAATTTAGCATCTTGTAATATGAGGCGATTGGTGGACGCAATCAGAGAAAACGGCGACAAGAGCGTTCATTTAACCATGAAAGTTTATCACAATCTTCGAAAATTACAGTTGACACAAAACGTAAAGAAAAAATAAATCGTCACTCTTTAGAGAGCTGTATATATATAATTATGATGATACAAGATGGTAAACAATGAAAATCATAGTGGGACTGTACGGAGCCTGCAGGTTTAAAAAAATACATACAATGCTATGATGATGATAGCAATACATAATATGTATTTTTTGCAATCTTCGGGCGCGCTACAGTCACATTATAATTTTCATTGTTTACCACCTTGTATCATTATAACACATAAAATGTAACGATTTATTAACGTTTCGTATTAACTGTAATTTTCGAAGATTGTGAGAAGAAACTTTCATGTTTAAATTTACACTCTCGTCGCCGTTTTCTGTGATTGCGTCCAACAATCGCCTCATCTTTCAAGATTATCGTCATATTGGCCTCGCCTACTTTCTACGAAATTTAGCATACATGTTGGCAAGACCTTCCTTTATGAATTGGCCTCGAGCAAACGCAACTCCGTGACATCGTCATTCGAGTTTTTCAGATCCAAAATGACTTTCACAGAAGAAGAGCGAAACTCTCGTTTCGTTTTACGTTATTTTAAACCTCAAGAATTCATAAATAAAATAGTGCCGAAGCACGCCGAGTCTGATGTCGAGTTAAGGACGATGTCTTAAGGACATATAAAGCTGGATAGATACAGCAGTGTAATCCGACAGTTAAGTAATTATTAATAGACAGATAAGTAACAATTAAGTATCCACCATTACTGTAACTGTCGGATTACACTGCTGTATCTATCCAGCTTTATATGTCCTTAAGATATCGTCCTTAACTCAAGAATTCATATGATGACGTCATGGACGCACGTGCGCGATGGCAGCTTGAAAAGAATGCCATTTTCAACATGTAATGTGAATTTCATTTTATTGAACGTTTTCATATTTTTATTTGAATCAAATTCCGTAGTTAGTTCTAACACTGGATTTTTTCGACAGATTGGATCATGGTTCACTATTTGCAGAATTTCAAACAAAATGAAAAATTATTCCAGATCATTTGATCAAATACACATGGAAACCTTTTATGGTTCTTTTGTAATTTTTGAACCCATTTTAAAATGGGTTTATACAAATTCATTGAGTATACCATTTTGGAACAAGCATAAAAAAATTCAAATATACTTTGTACATCACAGCCGGTGTCATGAAATGAAAATGATTTAATGTCACATTCTGAAATCAACATTCTTAAAATCCCTGTAAAACTATTCGAGAAGGGCATATATGGAAGAGGAATTACTCGTTGCTCACTACTCTAGTGTAGGTGACGCCAGTATCCAGCCCCGGTGGTATCCAGACCTATCGGCGCACTAATTGCCTATGAATAGAATAGGCTATTGGCCATTTCTCTTGGACATTTGGAACCATTCGGGTTACGGGGAAAAAAGGCTTAAACAAAAGCTTAAGAGGATGGCGGTGAGCGATCGACAGCACATTTATGAATTTTAAAATGGCGTTTTACCAATACGTCGGTTGCCTAGTCGCCGTTTCACCTAATAGCGGGTGTCAATCGATATTAGACGCCTTTCGGCGCCACACATACATGTATAAAACGGATTCTACATAACATATTGAATTTTGTATTTCCCGTCAGGGCTCGACCGAGTGAACGGATGGAATATGCTTCCCCCCTAATTTGAATATGATTCCGCAATGCCGTATATCTCGACAGAACAGCAGCTATTGCCCGCACGAAGCGCATATATCTCACAACTACTTGGAAATTGAAGCCAGTGGTCCTGGTGGATGGGGCTAAAGTGAATGAAGTGTTGATGTTGTGTTATAAAAAAAAATACCCCCACGTCGATTTTATTGCTTCTCATCATGTTTAAAATTAGATAAAAGAGGCGGCTATAGGCATTACCATTTCTTTCACAGCCAACGAACTAAAATGCCTAGAAGCAGCTACCCATAAGAAGTAGTCCGGATTCGTGCTATTTTTGCTGATGTGCTCCGAGAGGCCAGTCTAACATTATTGTTAATCAGTGTGTCACCTGTTATGGCATGGAAAGGAGATGTTCGGACAAAGGCTGCACCGCTTCTAGTGATTAAATTATGAAATCACAGTTTCAGGGAACGCCCCTCAAACCTTTTACTAACAGGCCACATTGTACGTGTACTGCCATATCATACTGATATAAGCAAATCGACTAACTCTCATGCAAGCGCAAACAATCATAGAGAATGCATGAACTTTGTAGTGTTGCATGTACTGTCATTGCGATCATATTTCATTTTTTGTTGACATTTTTATTAGACCTACAGCGATCGTTACGGAAGTTTATTGCGTTTGTTGTGCTCGACTTATACCACCAGCATCCAATCTAACGATTATTTTTTTTTTCTGCCTTCGAGGCACTTGAAAGATATAGCTATTTAAAAAGGGAACGATTATTACGCCAGCTGAAACCTTCCAATTCGCAGTTAATGCAATTCCCCTGCTCACCAGGTCCCATATCCATTTCCAGGAACTTAGATAATGTGAAAATTAATAATCATATTTCTGTTTTCGTCGGAACTTTAACCGCAAATAGAGTACTGATATATTTTATTGCTCGACGTCCAGATACGTCATATATGTGTTACGGAAAATTCAAAATATAGGAAAATAAAAAGTAAATTTTTGATTGTTTCTGTTTTTGGCAATGGGGCATTGAAATTATAGCCTGTATGGAAAGTGCGACAATGATTTATTTGTTTTATAGCCTAGTATAAATTTCAATATTCTAACTCCCAAATGAAACACATTGCAGTACAAAAGGGGTTTGGACTTTGTTGCATCATTAAACATCCATTTAGAAAACTGTAAAAAAATGGCGCCTGATCATAACCATTCTCTAAAGAAGAGGACCTATTCTAGTTCACACTTGTGATGAACTTGGCGATTAATAAAATGTAATAGTTCTATTGAAATTACAGATGAAGAAGTTATTATTTTTTTCAGTCAGAAATGCTACCTGTTACTAGAAGTGTAGACCAAGTAAACGCTGCTCCTTAAAGGTACTCCTTAAGCTGATTTTATGTTCTTGAACGGGCATCATCATGGCATTGTGTATCGTTCTATTATATTCGGCACACGGCTGTACATTTTGTATGTAAATATGTCGACAGAGGCGGAGAGTCTGGCGCTCGTCTCACACATTATTAAAGTGGGATTACGTCGCGCATCAATTTATGGTTTAGTAATTTTTAGCATCTTTCTTTTTACGTCAGCCCTAAATACGTGCATTGTGTGTGTAAAATAGAGCGAGAGCAGAATTCGCTCTCAGTTTTGTCTCAAGCTGCTTATGCTCCGCTATAAAATTAAGGTGTCGCCAATTGTTCCAAAAATAATTTTTTTTGCAGCGAAAATGTATTTGTTTGCACTAAGCATCTTAAATTTTGAACACCAACAATTTGTTTAATCGCCTTAATTTTAGAAACAAAATCGGTATGTGAGCGCTTTCAAATTACACAGAAAATGTTAGCCACCGAAATTATCGTCTGAGCACAAATTGCTTTGGCTGTGGAACGGCGCTGGAGAATATTTTACACGAACAAAACACTGGACACAATCGCGAAATTCTTTTAATGATTTTGGAAAAAAACTCGCTCATTGACACAGAAAATTTGAAATTGGTGATGTCTTTGGAAATTTTTTTGGGTTTTTTTTAGGAATCTGTGTATATTGTATTTATTAGTTGTTTGATGAGAGTGAAATATGTTAAGTCTTATGTCCACCCACCCCTCATGTAAAGTACCTTTGTTCAATAGTAAATAACACCTTGCACCTCCTCCATCTCACCCACAGGAACACTCACTAGGAGCCACATGTGACAAAATGACTAATATGTTTATTGTAAAACATGAGTGAAATCAACAATGATATGAAATCAACCAACATCCATTCTCGGTGTACATTGTATACACATCAGTCAATTATATTTAATGAATGACTTTTCATGTTTAATGCCGAATTGACGATGAGTCTTTTGTATCCTGAGAACCCGTGTCATTTGGACATTTTGAAAGCGAAATCTCCACGACACGCCTGTGGAAGTGAATCGTCAGATACGCCACATTCCGATTACGCAACGTAGTTCCGGATCAAGAGGCTGTTAAAAGATTACAGAACATTTAAGATGCTGCCAATATTGAGTTATAATAGTGAAATATTCAGGAAATCCTGACACTTTTGACCATGTTTCAGGAATTTACAATTGCTGCAGGCATAGTAATAGTGTCTAACCCCATCGAGCAAAGATTAATTTTGATAGATAGGCGATCACTCGTGTCAACTAAAAGAACGATGTACGAAAATAGTGTAAGACTTGTGTGCTTACTCGGCCGGTACCTGGAGTACCTGGTTTAGTGGTCAATGCAGTGAAAGGAGCGGAGATATATCAGGTGAACTTGTTAAATTAGAACGACAGGGTGGTGTTGGATTCACCGAACAAATTAACATGGGAATAAATCACCAATTCAAAAATCCGAACTGAATTAGAAATGTGCTTCTATTTATTTTGTTTCTTTGGAAAACCACGGTGCGCCCACTGTATCGCTCAAGAGCCAGTGGTCCTTTTTTATAGGGCCTGCGCTTTTCCGAGAGCCCCCAGTGAGCGTTTTTGTTGCGACCGAGCAGCGGCGTGGAGTGAGACGTTATAATTATGTACAAGGCAACAGCCATAACGCGTCAGTTTTCTTAAATGCGCAAAACTGTGTGGAAAACAGTCGATTCTAGTGGACGTTTGGGAAACGTTTTCTGGCTTGCCAAAAATGCGAGCTCCGGCTCCTCCTACGAGTGAATTAGATTGCTCAACCCAATTTTCATATGCAGTGTGCAGTGACGTCCGGATTTTTAGGTTGGTATCTGGCAAGTTTAGCCAAGTCGTTTGGAAATGTGTTTCCTAGTCATCAAAATTGACTTTCCCGAATTAATTAAACTTTTTAAATATACTTTGATGCTACAAATATTTTCAAAATGTTCTTTTTTATATTACCGATTTGATTTAAATGAAATTGTTATTTAACTGCATCATAAATTTATAATGTTGCTTACTTATCGAATTCTGGTAACCGTAAATGTTTATTCTTAAAATATAGTATATTTTCCAAATTTGTGTGTAATAGCTTGTGTTGTTTATTATCCAACAATCAATTATGATGACCAGCAATGTGAATGACGACAGGTATCTGGGAAGTTTAGCCAAGTCGTTTGGAAATGTGTTTCCTAGTCTATTTAAACTTGTTAAATATATTTTGATGCTACAAATATTTTCAAAATGTTTTTTTATATTACCGATTTAATTTAGATGAAATTGTTATTTAACTGCATCATAAATTTATTATGTAGCTTATTTATCGAATTCTGGTAACCGTAAATGTTTATTCTTAAAATATAGTATATTTTCCAAATTTGTGTCTAATAGTTTGTGTTGTTTATTATCCAACAATCAATTATGATGATGAATAGTGTGGATGATGTTATTTGGAAATGGTGATTTCGGGACAGCACCGAATCATATAATATAACGATATTACACTAGTAAAGTATTATTATAAAAGCGAGTTAATCAGTTTTAAAGTTTACGATATATTTCTTTAAATAATTAAAGTTAATTTTTCACGTGTTCGTACTGTAGTGGTGAAATTAGTTGTTGTGTCCCTGTTTAAAAGGTAACATGAAATCCGGTCGAAACTGGGTCTACCAATAGGGTATCTACACGTTGTAATAGAAGTACATGGTGACTGGCAGAGCTTTGTGCCCTTCGTTCGTGTTGCATAGTGTTAGCGCCTATGCGCGCCATGTTCTCCACCACTTTATTTGCCTATTCCCTTAGCTACACTTACGAGTAATTCAAGTTAAGCAACGCCGAGTGAAGCACTTCATATTTTTATTTTTACTTTCTCCTTTTTGTTTTGCTGCAAACTACAGCCACCATATATAGACCGAACGTATATACTCGCGCATTTATCTTTTACAGGGAGTCGTTGGAAAAGGTTGTTAAATTTGTCTATGCCCTTTATTCAAATTCCTCTTGGCTTGAAAATTTGATAGTAAAACCTAATTTTATTAACAGCCAGACAAAAAATAAAGCATTCGACACAAACGAAATTCGTTTATCTTTCAGCAATATCATTCGAGATAATGTATCCCATAAACTAGACATTTTTCAAGAAACAAGTGAAATTTCAAGATCCAACAAAAATGCGAAGGTTCTTTTTGGCAGTTGTTAAGTAGAAGTATATTTCAGACTGTCTCAAAATAACACTTCAGAATCAGCTCATGTTCAAGACACGTTAGCTACTGCACACCTTCAAATGCTTTGTCAAAATGAATCACGGAAAATTAAGATAAAAATCTTATTCATGTAAATATTTTAATCTAATATATATTTTTAAAAAAGCAACATGTGAATAGCAAAAATTCTTACTTTACAGATTAATTTTTAACCATCTCATGCATTTGAGTTACAAAATGACGACAATTAATATTTGAAAATCTTGGTTTTTTCCCAGGATCTGTCCTTCAATAAGAATCCACTAATTCGATACTAACCCGAATTAGCATTAACCTTCGTATGCCCCTTTGATCAAGCCGTCTAAAACTGAATTCAAATAAATTGAAATGTTGCATCTACTGTATTGTAAAAATATCTAGAGTGCTTGCATTGTTTGGCAAAAATTAGATTGAATATATTGACTTTCTGAACACTAGCTTCATAGAAAAATATTAATATACAGGCGCTCAGATAAAAAACTTATTGTTTTTGCAACTTAAGCAATGTTCTAAGTGCAATATGGCGACTGAGAAAAAAACTTTGAATAAGGTAATTAAAGAACCTTTTTGAACAATGAAACAATGTCATTGTTATTTATACCACTACATAAAATTACGAACATTCTCTAGAAATGATGCTGATGAATAAATAATAAAAAGAATCCTTACCAACAAAAACACACAACATTGTTATACATATTCTTTGTCTACTCCAAACCTTAATTGATTTTTTTACCAATTAGAAACGTGTGTATTGATTTTAGTTTGGTAACGTTTTAAATATTTTGCATGTATTGTTAAAGTGAAGCTCATATTGTGCTGTTGCTTTGACTGCAAAGCACAGGCCCGATAAGAAACCACGGTTTTCATCTCTCTCTAAATATGCAATTTTTATGTACAGTTAGTATTATTTACTCTGTGCATGTTTTATCCTTATGTCTCCAATTCACTTGCAAGATTCCTTTTTTTTTCGTACGTCTATTCCGGTTATTTTTGACATTATGCGGCACAACCAATATGGCAGCAACAAAAACAAAATCTACAAAAAATGCATCCATAAGGTTTTATTAGCGAAATAAATTGAAACTGATGTTGTGTGCGCATTGTGTGGCGCATTGTAATATGAGCTAGATACGTTAGCCACTGCTGCATTTTCTTTTTCGTGAAAACACAGACCTCATTTCTTATATACACCAACCGCATTTCGAATAAACTCACAACTACCGTTATTTGTGCTCGCATTATGTGTGACTACATCGCATGAGTGTATCGGGCAACATTCCAAAAATGCTAATCATGTTTTGATGATCTGATATGAGTTGGGCCCACACAAAAAAATGCAAAATGCAGTTTTTGTGTCGAGCTGAACTGGCATTCGTGGTTTAATTTGTGTTTATGTATTTTATTGGCTCATCTGATGGTATTAATCAAGGATTGTGACATCGTTCCAAAAAATTATTTTAACTAAATGTGACAGATGCTCAATGTTTTAAATGAAAATGGGCAATAATACAGTTCGATATTTTGTGAAACAATTACACATTTTTAATACTGTAAAGATATGCATCTTAAATAGTTTACTCTGCAAGTTAGTTTCGAATTGGTTACAAATAAAATTTTAAATTGTACAATATTAAATTTGCTTTTTAAAATTTAGACAATCACTTTTTAAAAATTGAATTCGAATCCAATTTAGTAATTAATTGTGGAATAATCGCAACTAGTGTTTGGTGATTGCACAAATACCTAAAAATGTCGGCTTGAATATGATCCTGGGAGCTTGTAATTTATATTTCGATCGGTAAAAAACCAGCTCCAATTACACAGTAACATATTACAACATTTGTACAACAGGCATGTTTATCCTTGTATGGAGCAAATGTCATTTGTTCATTGTAATCTTTGTGCTTATCTTTCTTTGTAAACCGGGCATTGTTGTAAGTAGTCGTTTACGTTTCATATGCGGAAATGATAAACAATAAAAAAAAGTTTCACTGTCTTCTATAAGGATCTGAAGCTTTACAAACTCTCGTACATTTGTACTACGTAATAAGCCGATCCTCTTAAAATGTATCATTTTATCTCTTTTGCGTGTACATTTTGTTTGTGTGTATGTGTACAAACTGCACACCAACCAAATGGAAAAGTGATGTTAGGTGAGAGTATCTTAAAGCCAACGATCAGCAATGTCGTATTCAAAGTGTGCTTTTGGAGAGTAGATGTTCACCTCTAATTTCCTCTCGGCTCATCAAAGTCAAAATCGTGGTTTTCGTATATGGAAATTTTAGGATAATTTACAAGCTGAATAAGTGCGATATTTTTTTAGAAAAGGCGCTGAGCCTTTGAGACCCGCTAAAGCGAACGGATGAATATTTTTAAATTAGAGCACATTTCGTTTAATTCCGATGAAGAAGGAGGGGCAGACGGGGAATACAATATACTGCTTCCTCAATTCACGCCATCACCATGGACACAGAGAATGAACCCCATGAACGCGTCAAGTTAAACAGAGGCGATAGGCAAATGCACGGAGACGCTGAGGTATTGTCCACAGAGAGAATGAGTTTTCTCAACGACTCGTTTAATGCCATTAAAAGTGTGTTTTCTAATTAAATTCATTGTGCGAGTCGCGCGGATACGCAAACCCTCGACGGTAAATGTGCGAGTATTATTGCAACAACAAAATGCCTTTGTATTCAACGAGGACCGATAACAACGATGAGAAAGCTCCTCCTAGCGGAAAGTGGTGCAACTCTTTTTTATGTGACTATACTCTGTAATCTTCGCGTCAGAAAAAAATTTATGGATCGACTTTACGTCCGGTCAAATTCCACCAAAAAAAAATCGAAAACGCGAATAGCGATTATAAGTGACGGTTGTTAATAATTCCATGACGCAAATATTGTGAATTCTATTTTACGAATTCATAATCAGTTCAACCCACTTATCTTTGAGTACCTCTGCATAAATCCATACTTGGAATATCGATTAAAAATATGATTTTTAATTATTCAGCCTTTAATTAGTGCTCACAGTTTTTTTGTTCCTTAACGAATCTACATTTAGAGGTTTTCGTTATCTGCCAAATGCTGACGACTAAATTAGTCGAAGTGCGCTTTTTCTCTCTGGGGTGTTATCACTTGATGTTCCCCGTGGACATATTTGCCTTCGCTAACCTATTGAATAGAAAAAGAACCGGCGATGCTCTACTCAATAAATGGTTTGGTTCAACCTTTTTGTTTGGCATTGTTCTTGTGCCCTTATATCTGGTAACAATACACCTGTTGTTCGCACCACACCACGTTAACAAATTAAACTGTTCTATGTCAGTGTGAGCACCAAATATTATTGAGTAACAAGCAGAATCGCGTATAACATTCAGATATTCAGAAATCACCCTGTACTAGCCCTTATTGTCACCTACGCAGGTGTCTGCCATATATATAAAGCACAGTCCTATATTTCTGGATCGAGATAAAAGCTACTGTGGTGAAGATCAAGTTGTCATCTTGGGCTAGTCTTCAGCGCAAGACGGAGCTGTAAGGCGAGCCGTGCAATTCGAAAGCGTTCGCTGGTCGATCGACTTTGACGTGATATTTGATCCAGCGCCGCCACTTTTCTTTGACAAATCTACTAAATAGTTAGTATGTCCAGCAGAATTCCTCACAGTCACGCTTGTATCAAATCGAATATGGATTAGCGTGGCGATTCACCAGCGCCATTTCATGCAATGTGTTGAACTGAAACCTCCTTTACAAAGTGATCCCACCCCTATTGCCCCCATAAGTCTGTATTCTCTAGATTAGAGACATTAAACGTTGATTTCATAAAATGAATGTAGCGAATGAGTGGCTGCACTTGATCTAAAATACCTACTTACCGAATTTACCTATATACACTCAGAGATTAAGAAATCATTTGGTTGGTTTTTTTTACAGAAATTCACAGTAAGACACATTAAAATGTATTGCTGATATTTTGTTCACCTGGTTGTAACTATTTACGCCGCATAATTTCTATGGTCAACTCAGTATGTCTTCTGAACAATTAAAAATAATTATTAATCGCATCAATTTCGCTTAGATGATTTATATTTTAATTATTTAATCCACACTCGAACCTGAATTTTAACCTGGGAGTACTTATTAATAGTATAATCTGGTCTGTTTTAGGCTTTCAAATAAGATTTAAATTTTTAAAAACTACGTTCTAAGCAAAGTGTCAATACAGTATAACCCCCCCCCCTTGACCAACAACTCCTTCCCTGTAACCGACATGTATTTCGAAGTTCCTGAGTGTATGACTACCTCAGAGACGAATGCTTTTTCACGGTGTCACAGAACATGTATGTCTGATTCTAGGATGATTCTGAATTTGTCAGTCAGCTCTTCAGATGATCCGCACGGTCTACCCTTCGTCGTAACCTCTAATCAACCGCGTATTGAAAGAGATAAAACGAGAGTAAATTGATATGCGATTTAGCAAAAGCAAAAATATAATAATGGAATATGTCACCCCAGTTTATGGTGTTGTGCATCAACAGGGAGGACATGTCGGCGATTCTAGACAACACAAGCGTGAGATTGCGTGTGTTTGTGTACGGTTGTTTGTCGGCGAACCCGCGCTTTCCGCCGTCAGAATCGCGCTAACTCATATTGGCGCAGATTTATTAACTGTCGCCGGTCTGAATGTCCGGAATTACGTCTCCTTGTACGAACTTATTTCCCCATTTGTCGGCTGACAGTCTCTACATGTGTATGTGTGTTCGAGTGTGTGAGTGTTTGCTTTTGCAATTTTTGTTTCGGCAGTCACCCCGAACATGTGTCCAATACACATGCTGACATAGCTGGGCTCACGTAATACGAATGGCGTGCTGCTGCTGCTGTCGCCATGAGCCAGACTCGAGTCAGACTGAATCGATATGCAACATGTTGTCAAATATAATTAGTTTTGTCCGGTGCGTGACGTGCGTGCTCACTCTCTCTCCTCTCTAAAGTCTGAACATAAATGTTTACCTGTGGGAAGTACAGTTGCCTTCAAATAACCGAGAATAAAATTTAGATTTCGGTATTTAGATTGACGGAAAGGAATTTCTAGGGTTACGCTGGATCACTTTCAGGAAACAATCTTATTTATTTGTGCAGGATGGCTACGATCAATTTTAATTGATTATTTTTGATCGTATGATTTACTGAATTCATTTTTTACCGTTACAGTAATGTAAACAAATCAGAAATCCGAGATAACACTTCTGAACCCACCTCAGTACTCGGGGGCAAACTGTGCAAACATATCAATGTCGACCTTTCCCAAAATAATTTAATAAGTACATTTTTGAAATATTTCCTCAGTGAGGGACACAGCAGGCCACATTTTCTCCGTAAACGACAGACCTTTTCATTATTTGCTTCGTTTAAATATTAATTTGTTTGGCCCTACAATGTTCATGCGACGAACGATTTTAATTTACTAACTAAAAAGAAACGTATTTTTTGTTAGACAAACAAAATAATATTTCCAAGACTTATAGATGATCTATCGTCAAATTTTCACGATAATTTGACTTTTCTAGCCCAATGGAGACATTAGCTACTTGTATCCGATCAAATGGTGTGTGTTTGCACAAACTATCGTTTGTGGGGGCGAGCATGGTGGTCGTCAATTACCTATAAATTGCCATGAGGGACCGTCACTATATCATTACTCGACTAAGCTTTGTTTTTAGTTTTCGTGCAGATCGACGTGTCAAGACCATTGCCCCACGATCAATGTGAAATTTCCACCCAGTTTTGGTCATCAGACATCGAGCTATACAGCTATACATTATCCTCTCGTGGTGCTCATAAGTTGATGGAGGTTCGCCAGTCACAACGTCAACATAATTATAGCGTAGTAAATGCTGAATCTTTCTGAGACCTGGGATCCATATATGTCCAATATACCAATCACGAAGTTACTGCCAGATGGTCAATTAAAACTAAATTTTCTTAAGAAAGGTATCACTGATAAAACTTATAAAAAATGCAATTACACAATGGAAAACTGCATTTAGAAGATATTTTTCCCTTAATGAAAACTAATCGGTAAACTCTGCTTTAACATTACTGTGAACAGTAATGAACTAGAAAATTGTTGTCACCTTTGAACTATGAAAACGTTACGGTGCAAACCTCGTGTTTTACAACATAAGGCTGATGAGTGGAAACGTCGGTACTATTGATGCATTTGCAGCGAATAAACTCGCTCAATTCATTTAACAATAATTCTGGAGCTGGTAGAGCAACCTCTTGAACGCTGCATTCTTTCCGAGCCATTTAACGGTAAACGTATTTTGATAGATGGAATATATATATTTTTTAATTCACTGAAGTGTATATTGACTACGAGGTCAGAGGGGTATAGAACTTCTTATTTTTAAAAATGGAATTTCAGGTGTGACATGTTTTAGTTCCTATTTGATTACCATTGAATGACAACTTTTTTTTTTAGTTAAACGTTTCACAATAGCAGTCGCATAAGGGTCTCAGTTAAGGTTACAATTTAGACACGACGTAGCTGTCTCTCATTTAAACATAAAATTGCCTCCAGGATTACGTATCCGTAGGTTAGATAATGGTTATCCACAATTTCACATATTCTCCAGAGCAGCCAAACAGAATTAATAGGCACTTCAATTTGCACAGAGGAATTTGTTGTAATTGATGGTATGAGTTCATATAAGTTCATTTGGTGATGAATTAAGCATAAAACGTGCGTTAATTAACGGAATTTTTCAACTCGAACGATTAATTGCATCGATAAACCGACCGATGAGCATAAGTAAACATTTTATACAGCTAAACGTTCGGTGCTGTTGAGTGTAGATCGATATGAAACAGCGATCCAATTAAAGTTTAGAGTTAGTCAGACCGAGTCTGAAATTTTGTTTTGTATCGCGGATTTTTCTGTTCAAATTCACTCATTCGTAATAAACACTTTATTGTCGTATAAAAGTCAACGCCAGTTGCAGCGGTGACCTACATCGTCATGAGGTTCGAATCAATCATGCAGACAAAATTAATAAATAATATTTGGAAACGCCCATATATCAACGACGTGTACACGTTTCGGGAATCCATAAATAGCCTCTTGAGACCAATGTATGTGTGTCTATGTATTAGTGCGCTGATGGCAAGCTCTTGGTAAAATAAGTCGAATGAATTTGTTAATATTGGTACTGTTGGCACTATAGCAAGGTTATTGAGCAGGCGGATAAAATTATGAGGTCAGATTGCCGAGCAAATCGCATTTCAAACAGACCATAAGTACCATAAGACCAAACGTAAACTTACAGGTAATTTCCCCAAACATGCAAACGAACCCAGCAGATGTACAATGTAATATCGATTTATATGATCGACACCTTTACTTAATATGCCTTCTGTTCCATCCATGTTGTACAAGGTTTATTTACTTCACGAGTGTCCATGCCAACCTGTGTTGTCCATGTGTTTGTCCCTGGAGAATATGGGTTCGTCTATCAACTGAAAGATCTTTGTCTCCTCTTGTTTGAATTTTCAGAATCTTGATACAGATGACTAATTTACAGTAACTGCATAAAATCCGTGGAGATAAGGTTGGTAATTACATTTCGTTACGGAAAAGTTTTGAAAATGCAACGAAGTGATTTAATCTCAAATAAAATTGTCATACCAAACATGACACGTGGAAAACACAAAGAAGTCAATGTATCTTTCTTTAATAAGAAACATATCTTATGCAGATATGTTTCTTTTTATGTTTCTTATCACTGTGCAGGAAGTTATTGGTCGAATATTTCAACTGATAACGTCTGATTTTTCTAAATTGTATAAGTTGTATTCTATTTATTGAATTAATAAGACTTGCAATAAAAACTGATATTTTATAAGTTCAAAAAATTTCAAAAACTTAAATTATGGAGAATGGCTCGCGTGGAAATTAGTTGTACATCATTTGAAAAAAATCACGACACGGTGGTGACAATAAGACTTTATTTTCAATGAATATAGATATGGAGATTTTATATATACATGTATATATACATACACTTTTTTAAGTTTTATTATAAAAGAACTGGAAAAGGTTGGGATATTTAGATAATGGAAACGTTAGGGCGAAATAAATAATATCACACGAAACACCAAACAATACATCTTGAACGACATGTCTAATCAAAATTAACTCCCAGTTTGTTCTGGACTTATGTCTTTCAAGCTGAAAATGTTTTTAATACTACAAGCGCATCATTGTTACGTTCATTCATGTTCTCGGTGACCAAAAAAAAAATAACAATGAAAATACATGTAGAACGAATATTTCTACATCGCGTTTAATTTGCATCGAAATTATAATATCAATGCTCCACGACTTGCTGCATACGATTTCAAATTAATGCAAGTTACACACAAAGATCGAAAGTCCACCATCCGTTGGTTCTTCACTGTTCTATTTTTGTTAGTGATAGTTCCAGATAGATAATTGACTAGTCATGGATACTGTTTGCTGGGTGCAATAACTTAACTGAAAATATGAAGAATACCGATTGTTAAGTAGAATCTACATTTTAGCTTTCGGTAAATTGGTTCAACAGAAGCGAAAGTCTCAACATGTGTTCCCGAAATAATAAAGTATCCACATGGTCACTAATATAAAATGAAATCATTTTTCTGGAATGGTCACACCAGCGCTGCAGCCGAAGCACACCTAATCAATCTCTTCAATACGACATTTTCACTCTTCATCCGGAAATGTTTAATTGGTGAAACGAGCTGGATCCGAGGTCCACATTCTTGTCGGCACATTACACCACGTTACAAACCTTCTTTTCATTGTTCAAACTGTTAATCACGATTAAATGTGTCATGGGAAAATGCATATAAACGCGCTCAACATAAGTCGGACGGGGGATTCGAACCCTCAACCTCGGCGGCATCAAACTCTGGATGACTTCAAGAGCTGGATTGAAACTGTTACGCCCTGCACACCAACTTATCGCCACTTTCGTCCGAAAATAAAGTATAGATTTTTTTTTTTAATTCTGCTCTGCAGCTGATCGTTAACACACTAATCAGAAGTCACGACAGGAAAGATCGCGAGCACTTTAAATTGAAGTCATAGAGTTGGCGCCATCTAACGGTAGAAGCGCGACACTTAGTCTTGGTTCCACGTTTTCCTCTAAATATCGTATGACAAATTCATCAATGGCACATATCTTTGTGGCGGGCGGTCTCACGTAACACGAAACTGCGAAGATGGCGAGAGAGCATTGATGTGGTTCGCGAATGATGGTCTTGGAGAAGGAGGGGGCGGGGTTGGTGGGAGAGGGGTTATTGTAAGAGATTTCGAATCGTTTTACATGGCGGGCGTGGATATATAGGAGACGGGTGAGGTGGTCCAGAATCGTAGGTATAGAGGGCGCTGCAACGGGAAGAAAAACGCGGGGGATGAGTAGGAGAAGGAGGAGGAGGAGGAGGTGTCGATTGGCTTTGCTCATAAATTGTCAGGCGTGTGTCGAAAATGAGTCAATGGAGGAGGAGGCGGGGGGAGGAGGGTTGATTTGATCCATCTTGTTGGTGGTCTGTCACTCTCCGATGACTCCGGTTGGCGGCCGCCACGACCCTCACCGAATCGATAACAGAGTCGCGATCAGAAGGAAGAGAGCGGTCGTCCATGACTGAGGGCGTGATCGCGCGCCGTGATTCAGCGCTGCAGAGCGTGCAATTGAGAAAAAGAAAGAAATAACGAACCGCATTAATGTTAACCACTTATTAGGATTGTGAATCCCAGAAAGCGAGAACCTCGTCAGAATATTTTCCTGCAAGAGTCTTTGCTCACAAATTTTGTAAAACCTCGCCTATATGTTCCTATTGATAAGTAAAACTTGACTTCTTCACAAATTTATCATTGCATGACATGCAAATTGAATTTTTTTAAGGCATTCCAAGACACCTGCTATTCGTTTTTGTTCCCAATCAACTGTAGTCAACCGCACTACAGGCGTTACGTCCCCCCTCATGGTTCTTAAGCACTATGCGAGGGGAACGACCAGTACCCCGGGATCGAAATTCTTTTTCGAGAGCCCGAGCCGGGAATCGAACCCGGGACCCCCGAGCTACAGTCAATCGTTAAACCAACTCTGGGCTACGACGAGTCGTACAAATTTATTAAATTACAAAAAATTACAAAAAATTATTTACTCCATATTCCATATGAATTAACTGCTGACGTATCAAAATAATTGACGTATCGTAACTGCTTGATTACAATTTTAATTAACTTCTTGGTAAAAATGTTTCCAAATTAGTTATCAGGATGATTCAAGTCGATTCAATTTCGAATGGAATATTATTAAAAAGTGAAGACCAACCTTGACTGGGCGTTTCTCTGCTCTCCAAGACGGAAGCGTGCTGGTTGCCGCCGACCACCGACTCCTCGTTGCTTTGGTGGTAGTCTGGGGCGATGGACGCCGTGCAGCGTAGTTTCATCTCGCCCAACCGGAAATGGCTCTCTTTTACACGGAACTCCAGACCCAGCACCGATGTCTCCAGACCGTCCTCGTCCATCAGAGGCAGGAACTCCCGCAGGTCCTCCTTTTGCACCTGGCCAAATGACATTTCGAACATTACTGCATGCTGCCCCATTATTAAAAGGCGATCATTGACATAAGGTTTCTCAATGTATTTCAATTTCATTGCAAAATTGTTTTCAACATGTGCATTTTAAACTGTTGTGCTTCTTTCTTTTGTACTATTCGCCGCTATAAAATTGCTGCTGCTAACCGATCTCTATTTTATCGAACAACTCATGGCTAAGTCGTCAAACATACTGTATTTTCAAACTCATTATAAAAGGTTATTAAAACAATCTTTGAATCCGAACATTAAAATGGTCTCCTTTTTATTCAAACCAATTTAGCAAGCCATATTTTCCAGACGATGAAACTTTAGCAATGCTCAAAGAATGAATATGAAAAGAATCAGAGAAACTCTCGTATATCTTAGGGGTGGGTTACTGCTGAGTGAAAATCCTTGGGGTGGGGGAATATGCAAGTTGTGAAACGCAATAGCGAATTACCGGCGAATGAATGTACGAGTATGTAGGTTGAAGGGGGAAGGGGGAAGGGAAAAGGAAGAGGGGTGTCAATGTTATGGAGTATAATAAAGGATTGCGTTTACGGGAAACTTGTCAAATTTATAACGGTATAAACGCGACTCTATGCTAGTCCGAAACGCATTACTCGGAACACATAAAAGAATTCGCAGCTTGGAGTAATGTAATGAAAATATTGAAATAAATGCTATTGGGCCGGCGCGCCCCTGTGTTTATGACGCCACCATTTTATGGGAAATTCCGTTTTTAGACATAGTAAAACTGGAAGGAAAGATGGAGCCAAATAACCTGCACCAAAAGGTGCAGGTTATTTGATTAAAAAATATTTTGTCTTAGCCATCAAATTATTGAATACAATATTACAACACAAAATGAATTATGATAAATTTTATAATGCTCGATTGTATAGTACTGTTGTGCTAGTACTGTACTTGAAATATTAAAATCGGATAACTATGTGAATGACGAGAGTTCAATAATAATAATGTATACATTTACCGGAAGCTGTGTTGGTGGTGATTTTCATGTCAAAAGCGAAGTATGTGTTAAGCTTTCCTCGTGAGAGATTAATAAAGTGAACAGTAAGTAAAGGATCTTAGAATACGATTTGGAATTTGACTTGAGAGATATTTCACGAGTTTATCAGTTAAATGCAAGAAGATTTAAGAGGATCTATTGACCACCAGATGGCTCTGAATGATCGATTGGATACCCACCAACTGTCGCCGTTTTCCTTGATCGATAACCGAATTATTTTCTCATTAATATCGCATCTATAGGTCGTCGATATTCTCGATCCGACTAAGTCTCATGAGACCTGCCTTCACCTGAGTAACGACAATCCAAATATTTTGTACTCCTCCAAGATAACAAAATAATTTTTATTTTAATTACATTTTAAATTATGTTTCTCTCTCTAGGTGATTAAAGAGGTTCGTATAAATGTCAGGTCAAAACGAAATAATGTGTCGCAAAGTTTAAGAAAGTATAAAATGGACTAAAGTTTCTTGAACTTTAAACATATCAATATAGTTGTTGAAAAATGAAAGAATGAGTACAATATTAATTTACTTAAATTTTATTTGGTCAACAAAAACATAGACGTGTACTGTAGTTTGTATTTGCGTCAATTTCAGGATGCTGGTGACGTGCACTTAATGGAATCAAAAGAACAGCTTCGATCTCCATGAACGTGGATCCTAGGCAACAGGAAGATTCACGTAGAATTTGGTGCGAATACAGAGTAGAGTGTATAACAGACCATGAGAAGAGTGAGTAGTGTATGTGAGAAGATTACTAATGGACGACCGATGCAGGGGTTCTTCCGCTATCAGGCAGCGATGGTTGGCGCTATGAATCACATGGGTGTC
Source organism: Mycogona germanica (assembly GCA_034698785.1). NCBI lineage: Eukaryota > Metazoa > Arthropoda > Diplopoda > Chordeumatida > Chordeumatidae > Mycogona > Mycogona germanica. The sequence goes on from JAQGBY010000874.1 coordinate 30,419, forward strand.
ACAACAATGGCGCTGACGTCATCCATCAATCACCGCTCATGCACTGAACTCCATTGCTCTTGCTGCTGACATCAGCCATTTTTTTCCTTCTTGCTTGTGGGTGTGTACATCACCCATCCTTTTCAATGGCGGTTCAGGGATAATTTTTTTTAATGCGGCCAACCACAATGTACTACGTTGTTGAACATAAGCGTATTGAATTTTGATAGATGGTCGCTTTTGGGATTGCACATTAGTGTTTCACAGAAATGTATTAAATTAGTTACCATTGCTTGTTAATCTTTCTAAATAATATAATGCCATATCACAGGCAAATGATTTTCGGCTACGCGTTTTAAGTTATGTGAAAGCAAATAAGATGACTTTGGTTGTGATGGGTTTGATTTCACTGTTCATCATATCATACAACATAATATATAGCATCAAAAGCCTGATAGACATTTCAAATTACTTTAATTTTAGTTACCTGGTCGCCGTTGATTGTCCAGGAGAGCATGGCTGCCGGTTTCGATCGGTACGACGTGCAGTTGACGTGCACAGTGTCACCCACGTGATACTTAGGCCGACCGCCCGTTATCTTAGGACCATCTTCGGGCAAATCTGAAAATACAAGAAAATCGAGAGTCAATTAATGTGATATCCAAGGCACGTTCATTTCAATGCAGCGCAATGTACGATTGACAGACAGAACGAACTTACTGTTTACATTTCAGTAAATGCATCATCAATTTCATCAACATCGTATTATTACATCGTATGACAAGAAGCAGCAGATACTCTGTATAATCTGTAACCAACGAGCTATATCGATTGAATCTAAAAAGATTGTGTTGCCACCATCTGTAAAAGTTTGCTTTGCTCCACTAAATGAATGAATTCCAATAGGACAATAAGTAATAGTTATTTATTTAAACATAAATGTTTAACCTATTATCAAAATGTATTTCTCCTGTACCTGACAGAATACAGTGTCCTTTACTATTGGACATCTTTTTCAACCAATTATTTATTATTTAACTGGTTGGAAATCATTTCATCTATTATCAAAAGTCGGAATCTTATAACATTAGTTCTCTTATGGTCTCAAGATCATTATTATTCTTTCCTGTTTAATGGAAAAACATTGAACATTGAACATGGAAATTTTTTTAAGCAAAGTAATTGAACAACATAAGAAATTTACCAAATATGCAATAATACAGAAGTAAAGTGTGAACGACAAGCTTTCAATATTATAGTAGTGCTCGTTTTCGCCGGTGGTGGCGTTAGAGTCGTGCTCGATCTAATGTTCCAATTCGAAGCCGGCACACTGCAGCTGATACATTAGATACTATTGACATGAAATTGCGTGTCTCGTCTTGATGGACGAGCTGCCACCTTCTTAAATACAGAGAGGGGATCCATTAGAAATGATAGGAAACGGACTTAACAGCTCGTCGTAAATACTGAAGACGCGCGTTCCATGAGCTGCCATCCTGCTTAGTCCACACACACACAATGGCCACCACCTCATCGGCGGCAAAACTCGTTTCGAGCGGCTTGCGTGGACAATCGGGTGGCGTCGAAAATCCATTGCGTCATGTGGCCGGCTCGTAAAAACCGAACTGGCGTCGTTACGCGGGTGGCCGACGCGCGCTCACCCAACTAATAGATAGTTTGCGACGACGCACGTCACGATGGTCGAGGTCTGCACCCTATGCAGTTTGTGGTGATCAACGAACTGAAAGGTTTAGAAGCAGTCCTATGGCAGGTGTGTATGTGTGTGTGGAGAACGTGTGGCTGATTCACGCCGTTCTTCAGCTCTTTCTACTCTGAGGAACTTAACGAACGAGACAGGTCATTAATCTCGTCAATTTTAAGTGTCGACCTTGTGTGTGTGGTAAAGGGTGGCAACGCCACTAGTGAGAAACTGATGAAACCTACGTTTTCGTAGGGCGCCTCAAAACACAACAACCTAAAACAGTAGTGCTCGCAAGCGATACGTTCGAACGATAACTGAAACATTTTAATTTATTTAGCACATGCTCTTAATTGTCATTTTCAAAAATTGTAATTTAACATTTTTTGAAAAAATGTGTTATGATAAAGAATAATAAAAATAAAACAGCGCCGAACGAGAAACGACAAACAAAAGTCGGCGAAATGAAAATAGTGAACAAAAAAATTCTTATAAATTAAAGTGAATCAATTAAAAAGAAAAACGTGGCAACTGGCGAATGAACTAGGTAACGATGACATCCATAAAGATACATAATAGTCCACTATTATTTTAAAAGAAGAGTTTGTCGCCGACTCTTGTTTGTCTGTTCTCGTCCGGTGCTGCCCCGGGCACAACTTTTATTTGTATTATACATAATCAAGATACCCTATTCCCATTATTTTGTAATGATGAAGGTCTACACAAAAGTAGACGATTTGTTCACAAGGAATCTCAAAATGTTGAAGTGGATTCAGAGTTGTATTTGCATATGGGATGAGTAAAGCTGACATTTTTAAATTGGGTATTCCCACGTCCACTACAATAGATTTTAAGCAACCGTCTCCTCGTCGCGGCAAAGCGACGAGGCAAATTGATTTCTTCACCCCAAACAAAGAAAATCGACTTATTCACGCTCGCAAGAATTATTGAATACAGTTTCTGCAAGTCGGACAAAAAAAGAGTTAGCGCATCACTCACTCTGGCAAGCATAGCAAGATCAGCAAAAGAATAAGAACGAAAGAAAGTGACAAAGGTAACGTAAGTGATTCTTTTAGTCAGACGACTGTAGCCAGGCAACGCATAACGAAAATCAATTAACTTTCGCAATGATAAATGAAATCCCATTCGCGTAAAGAACATCTATTGTCGAGGATGCATAGGGAACAAATAATTTAATGGACCTCTCTGTAAACTAGTTTTTTTTAGATATCTACCATTCAATGCATCTCTTTCTAGCCATAATCTAATTTCAAGTTTGCGTCACGGCCAGCTGGAAGTGCTACGATCAACCCACACATAGTCATTTTGGATTCACCAACGTCATCAAAGTTTTTCGTTAGGGAGGACACAATTGTGACGTAATATCATATGCATGTTTTATGCATGATTATTAAACTTGGAATGCCAGCAAAGCTTTAACCGATCAGAGCGTTCCTGGTGACGGTAAAAGATAATTAACTAATTACCATATTTTAACGTATACAGAGTTATTTAACTAATTACCATATTTTAACGTATACAGAGTTATTAACAACTTAATATTGGAAATACGAACGGCATCTATGGAGCAAATTGTCCTCGAGACACTGCCGAATCTTAGGAACGATGTAATTCGTTGAGTTTTCAAGAACTAAAATAATACATTTTGTAGACCCCCCCCATAGGCCCCTCTCTAGGGGGCTGCTTGCGGGTAAAATATGTAATTGTAGACATGTACTCGTGTTTGATAAGTATTAATGTCTCTACGTGTGCAAAGGAACCTCAACGCTCATATTTACTATATCCTGGTAGTTTCTTTGTTTATCTAGACGGAGCCCCATGTGTAGATAAATGTGACCGGAAATCGTAACCACATGTTATGTCGCGTAACACCACCGGTTTCGAATTGAAGTTGTAGATAACACAAAAGCGACAAGAATAGGAGAACATGTAATTTGTAATGGGGAGGAAATCTTAGTTAGGCAAGTTTAATTTGTTTAATTTCTAAGTCGCACTGGCAAACATTTGAAACAACTTGCCCAAGCTTAGCGAATGAGCAAATAAGAGTTTTCAGAATTTAATTAATTATGACAATAGCAGAGTTCGAGGATAAACAAGCCGTAATTGCTGCACTAATCTACAAATAAATATACAATAGTGTCACCGATAATGTTTATTTGTTGAACGTGTTGCGATATACAGGGCGAGGCATTTAATGTGACATATGCAAAAAATATAAAAATGTTCCATACAAATGTTGAGAGGAGGAGAGGAAAAGGGAACCACATTATTTATTTTGAATTTGGGGCCATTTCTAAGATTATTTAAGGTCACGGTCAATTTTGTTAAGGCCAACCTAATATTTTGCACACGGAATTGTATTCTACGAAAATAAATAAGCAACATTTGTTCGAAACATTTTTGGTCTGACAAATAATCTTACAAGAATATTACAAAAAGAAGCAATATTTACTCAGAATGTATAAATGTTACACAATTTGTAATCCTTTATACACATTTTTATACTTTTTAAAATAATAATCCACAAACGTACATGTATTTTGTATCCTAATTACAAGTATTGAAATAATTTGTAACTAAGAGAACAATTTCTCAAGTTTTGAAAGTTGAAATATTATTATTCATCCATGTCATTCATGTCATCTATGTCATTCTTAAATTCGTGGAATTCGGTAGCCGAAAAGTAAAAGATCATAGTTGTACACGTTGCTCAAATAGTATACTGAAAAAACAGCCATGAATGTAAATGCACAACGATGATGTGCCATGTGAGAGTTGTAACTGTTGTCATCTTACATTTACGACCATTCCTCACGTGGAAGCGTTTTACTATTGCATTTTCCTATCGCTTTCAGTTATTTATGAGCCTCAACCAAATGCGTTAGGGAAACTAACACTCGTGCAGACAATGCACTGGGGTGAAATACTTCCGGATGACTGAAAGTAGTCTACTGCCTATTCGTTTTCGTGCCCACTAACCTCGTGAGACCCACGCCAGAACTGTAAAGAATCTGAATTCTTTTTATTCCTAAAATTTCACGAAATACATAACCATCTATGGCGGTACTTTTTACAACAAATTCACGTCAAAGAGTGGGCGATTCTAATTCGATCGGCTAACTAAAACTGATGAGTGTATCCGACGCTGTATCGCGTGACAGGAAAGTAGCGGATATAACGATTTTCTGTCGTAGAAGCGCACGGAGAGATCGCCTTTTAAGTGCACATCTGAGGACACGGTGTAGGGGTAGGGGGTCTTTGAAGGAGACGCCGGACCGCGTAAAATATATCTATACAAGCGGGTAAGCCCATCACCAGGACGGGCAAAACCACAAAATGAAATTCACAATAAGAAAATAAAAATATCTAAT